>QNTS01002516.1:156097-184711 GCA_003317085.1 Hucho hucho | reverse complement strand
TGCCTAATGTGAACATGCCTAATGTGAACATGCCTAATGTGAACATGCCTAATGTGAACATGCCTAATGTGAACATGCCTAATGTGAACATGCCTAATGTGAACATGCCTAATGTGAACATGCCTAATGTGAACATGTCTAATGTGAGCATGTCTAATATGAACATGTCTAATATGAGCATGCCTAATATGAACATGCCTAATATGAGCATGTCTAATATGAACATGCCTAATATGAGCATGCCTATGCCTAATATGAACATGTCTAATATGAACATGCCTAAAATGAGCATGCCTAATATGAACATGCCTATGCCTAATATGAACATGTCTAATATGAACATGCCTAATATGAGCATGTCTAATATGAACATGCCTAGCACATCATACATCTTTAGGTGTAATGAAGGTAATAAACACATAGAAGCACAAAAAAACAGCAATAATATTGGACACCATCAGACACCTACTTACAGCCCTGAAAACCCAATCATCCCACATTTCATCAGGATCTTTGTGCCAAAAGGATATTTTTGACAAGTCAACACAGCTTCATACTGTTCACTTCCCAAGCACTGGGTTGACACACATGACACATTACAATGAAAGAATGAGGGTTGGGAAAACTTTCCCAATACATTTTGGGAAGGGGTAATGTTCAGTTGCTACATACATACACTTGTAAAGTAATGATATGTACCCATTGATTCTTGAAGAATATAACTTATAAATGTCCCATGAGCTTAGTTCAATTGTCATACCCCATCAGAACCCAAAATATAAGCTTATTTTACCTCGGTTTTTGTAAACAAAGTTAATGTAAACGAACACTGTACGGCCTCAAAACATAATCAAACTATAATGTTGATATCATGAATAGCCAGTCCTGAATTTGAGAGTGGTTACATTTCTCCAGTCCTGACCCTCAGCTTTTTACCGAAACATGAGCAGGGAAAGTATTTGGTATAGTTTCTACCGCTGATTGCATGATTGCCGCTTTAAGGTGTTACCGTTTCATCAAGAAGCAAGTAGCTGAGCCAGCACTTGCAGAAGGTTGCTGGGGAGTTGGGTGGGTGTTAGAGGTTTGAGGAGAAGGGGTGACGCTTGAGAAGTGCAGGGTTGAGACAGGACTAGGGGAGGGGCGAGGTTTGAGGAGGAGGAATGACAAATAGGTGTTCTGTACATTTGCTGATTTTGTACCTGTGAAACATGATCTTAGTCAGAGCGTGCGCGTTTCATCCAGACCCTACGGTAACGCGTCTCAGGTGAAGCCACAAGTGATTGTCAGGCAAAGGTTGTCAGCGTAGACCGCAGGAACCTGTGAGAGGGGTGTCAAAATATAAAAAGGGGGATCTTTTAATGATATGTATTCAATGGACATAAGCAGGGATATGACAGTACGTTGAAAGGTACAGTAGGCATATTTACCAAAGTCGTTTTAGTGACATAATTTACAATTGAAAGAAATGTGGCAACCAGATCCGCGCATCACTGGGTAGGCCTATCTTTTGGTTTATTCAGAAGGTTGATGGGATATTGTATGTTTCTTTTAAGACCATTGTAAAATATGCAACATAATTGCACAGAAAAAAATAAACATTTAGAATCTGCGCATTTTGGCTGTGGGTAAATGTTAGAAAACCATACTTTTAACTCAACTTTGTCGTAGGAAATCACCAGTGTAGTATATAGAAGGAAATAGTATCACGGAACTAGTATTCATATGTGACATTTGAGATAAAATAGCTAGAGTTTGACATCCGAATACACAATGGCACATGGTGTCTGTCTGCATTAGCAGCGTTCTCCGCGATGACTCATTGTACAGACTGACTCACAGTCAAACTTGTTTTAGTCCTGTACTTTACTCTATTGATTACTCAGTCAAATGAATTAGTATTTCTTTGTTATTTTTTTATTGTCTGGTCATGTAAATTAATTAGCAAAGAAAATGTTAATAGTTATAGCCGATGAAGGTGGCTACCATGTATCTTATGGAGAATAGCTGTAATGATGAGGTATGCTACCATTTGAACCCCCTGTCACTCACAGGGTTCCGAATTCCATCTATCCCAAGAGGAGTCTGAATGGAGTTGTGTGGCCCCAGTATGAAGCACAACGGAGGCTCTCTGTGCCAGGTAGAGCAGCTGCCCTACCCCTGTGTCCCCCTGCCTGACCCAGGCAGTGCTGGGTGCCGTATACAGGCCAATAGACACCTCCACAACCACCACCTCAACCATCAGCGCCAGTCCTGGGTGAGCCGACCAGCCCCAGACCTAACCTCGACCCCAACTCCAGCCTCCCAACACAGGGCCAATGGGGCGGTGGGTGCCTGGTGCAGCAGCCCAGAGTGTCCAGCCTCCCGCCTGGATGAAGTGACTTATCAGGCCTTGAGAGGGGCAGGGATGGGGACAGGCAGGGTGCTGGTGACGGGGGGAGCAGGGTATTTCGGGTTGAGGCTGGGGAGAGCTCTGGCCAGCCAGGGAGTGTCTGTGGTGCTGCTGGATCTTCACAAGCCACAGTGGGATACTCCAGACGGTACTGTCTTCCATCAGGTATGTAGAGTAGACACACTAATCACTTCGGGGCAAATCCTAACTTTCAACTTTCAAATGTTTACTTAGTATCTCACTGTCATCAATGCTTGCAAAAATTTTTGACTTAAGTGGAAGTTAAGATTCATCCCGGGGTACGCAACTCCAGTCCTGGATTTCCCAGGGTTTTGTTGTTTTCCTTTTGTTCAGTGGTGGAAAAAGTACTAATTTGTCATATTTGAGTAAAAGTAAAGATATCTTAATAGAAAATGGCTCAAGTAAAAGTGAAAGTCACCCAGTAAAATACTACTTGAGTAAAAGTCTAAAAGTATTTGGTTTTAAATGTACTTAAGTATCAAATGTAAATGTAACTGCTAAAATGTACTTAAGTATCAAATGTAAAAGTATAAACCATTTCAAATTCCGTATATTAAGCAAAAAAAATATATATTGACGGATAGCCAGGGTCACACTCCAACACTCAGACATAATTTACAAACGAAGCATTTGTGTTTAGTGAGTCCGCCAGACCAGAGGCAGTAGGGTTGACCAGGGATGTTCTCTTGATAAGTGTGTGAATTGGACCATTTTCCTGTCAAAATGTAACGAGTACTTTTGGCTGTCAGGGAAAATGTAAGGAGGAAAAAGTACATTATTTTCTTTCGGAATGTTGTAAAAGTTGGCAAAAATATAAATAGTAAAGTACAGATACCCAAAAAAACGACTTGAGTAAAAATACTTTAAAGTACTACTTAAGTACTTTACACCACTGCTTTTGTTTTTGATCATTGTACCTAAATGATTACTAGTTTGAAATTCCCCCACTTGGTTTGAAAAAGTGAAGAGCGAGAACACTGTATGTTATCAGGGGGATACATTGAAAGACAAGTGTCTTTAGTGTAGTATTTTATAGTATACCCCAGGGTAGACGGGGGCTAATATGGTTGGGTATACATGGCTCAGGTATAAAGACACAGGTAAGTGATCTAGTTGAGGGTGCCAGGTGTTGACTAGGGCAGAAGGAGGCGGGGCTCTGATTCAGGTTTCAGGTGCAGCCTTCATGGCACTTTACCTTAATTGTACTTACTAATCATTGGCTAATATATGGACATACCATGTACTATATGTTCAAGCTGTCATCTTACCCAACAAGATAGTTCACCGTGAAAAGAAGGCGGAGAGTTCAATAGCAGACTGGATGAATTATGTTAAATGTTTCCTCACATTACTGACACTCTAATATCAGAGCCGCTCTTTCTAATATGAATACAACAAAGGGTTGACTGTTTCTAACATGAGACAGTTCAGTCCGATGGTTTATCGTACTGTTATATTACATACTGTATAACTGTGAAGTACAGTCATAGGGTAGAGGAAAAAACACGACATATCATTGTCTTTCATAGTACTGATTTTCTCCCCTTGCAGAGCGACATCCGGGACTATGATTCTCTGTATAAGATCTGTGAGGGGGTCGACTGTATATTCCACACCGCTTCCTATGGGATGTCAGGCCCAGAACAGGTGAGTTCCTGAATAGATGGAGGGTAGAATTTAACCCTTCTACTTTCTTTTTTCATTTAGCTGAATGGGAATGTAAACAATTAAATAACCATCACTTATAGTTGCTGGTCTCCCGTAACACTGTCCCAAGAATACAGTACAGAGTAAATTAAGTTTAAATGCAACGACTTGAGTGGCGTGTGACAGAGATGGAATGGATGCCTGTCTATGCATTCCAGAGTAGAATAAATCATAACATATTGAATGGAGGCTTTGTTAGTGAAACTCATCTGTTCACATTGTAGTATCACCTGTGTCTCTAGTCCCTCTCTGGCTACACTGCCTCATACTGAGTCTCTCTCTCTCGCTCTGAAATATTTACAGTCAGCTAGGAGATGATTATGTAACTTAAAAAGCTTGTCTGTGTGTTTGGCTGGTGGGTAAGGACAGGCTGAATATAGTGGTCATATGCAGGAGATTTACTAACTTTTTGAAGTGACTTTATAAAGGGTGTCATTACTTTTATTTAATTTTTTGTATTTTATTTCACCTTTATTTAACCAGGTAGGACAGTTGAGAACAAGTTCTCATTTACAACTGCGACCTGGTCAAGATAAAGCAAAGCAGCGGAACAAAAACAACAGCACAGAGTTACACATAAACAAACGTACAGTCAATAACACAATAGAACATCTATGTACAGTGTGTGCAAATGTAGAAAATTAGGGAGGTAAGGCAATAAATAGGCCATAGAGGTGAAATAATTACAATTTAGCATTAACACTGGAGTGATAGATGTGCAGATGATGATGTGCAAGTAGAGAGACTGGGGTGCAAAAGAGCAAGAAGATAGATAACAATATGGGGATGAGGTAGTTGGGTGTGCTATTTACAGATTGGCTGTGTACAAGTACAGTGATCGGTAAGCTGCTCTGACAGCTGATGCTTAAAGTTAGAGGGGGAGATATAAGTCTCCAGCTTCAGTGATTTTTGCAATTCGTTCCAGTCATTGGCAGCAGAGAACTTGAAGGAACGGCGGCCAAAGGAAGTGTTGGCTTTGGGTATGACCAGTGAAATATACCTGCTTTGGGCATGACCAGTGAAATATACCCGCGGTCATCCCCCTTTGAAGAGGGGGATGACCGCGGCAGCTTTCCAATCTTTGGGGATCTCAGACGATACGAAAGAGAGGTTGAACAGGCTAGTAATAGGGGTTGCAACAATTTCTGTCATTTCAGAAAGAGAGGGTCCAGATTGTCTAGCCCAGCTGATTCGTAGGGATCCAGATTTTGCAGCTCTTTCAGAACATTAGCTGTCTGGATTTGGGTGAATGAGAAGCAGGGGGGGGGGGGNGGGGGTGCAGAGCTGTTGGCCGGGGTAGGGGTAGCCAGGTGGAAAGCATGGCCAGCCGTAGAAAAATGCTTATTGAAAGTATCGATTATCGTAGATTTATCGGTAGTGACAGTGTTTCGTAGCCTCAGTGCAGTGCGCAGCTGGGAGGAGGTGCTCTTATTCTCCATGGACTTTAGTGTCCCAAAACTTTTTGGAATTAGTGCTACAGGATGCACATTTCTGTTTGAAAAAGCTAGCCTTAGCTTTCCTAACTGACTGTGTATATTGATTCCTGACTTCCATGAAAGTTGCATATTGTGGGGGCTATTCGATGCTAATGCAGAACGCCACAGGATGTTTTTGTGCTGGTCAAGGGCAGTCAAGTCTGGGGTGAACCAAAGGCTATATCTGTTCTTAGTTCTACATTTTTTGAATGGGCATGCTTATTTAAGATGGTGAGGAAAGCACTTTTAAAGAGCAACCAGGCATCCTCTAATGACGGGATGAGGTCAATATCCTTCCAGGATACCCGGGCCATGTTGATTAGAAAGGCCTGTTTTAGGGAGTGTTTGACAGTGATGAGGGGTGGTCGTTTGACCGCAGACCCATTACTGACGCAGGCAATGAGGCAGTGATCGCTGAGATCCTGGTTGAAGACTGCAGAGGTGTATTTAGAGGGCAAGTTGGTCAGGATGATATCTAAGAGGGTGCCCATGGTTACGGATTTAGGGTTACACATTAGTTACACATTAGTTCAAATCAAATCAAATTTTATTTGTCACATACACATGGTTAGCAGATGTTAAAAGTTATTCTGTTCTGTGTCTCACAGCTGAGGAAAGAGCAGGTGGAGTCGGTCAACGTCGGAGGGACGAACAACGTCATTAAGGGTAACAAGCTCCCCTCCTTCCTCCCCTCCTTCCTCCCCTCCCTCCTCACCTCACTCTTCAACTATTGTCCCACTCCTCACCGTCCCCTCTCACACAGACAGGTAGACCATTCTGTAGATTAACAACACATTCTTTACATTACATACAGTATTATCTTTGCACAACATACAGTATGTAAATTAATTTTTATAGACACAAGACATCCAAGGAGGTGGGACACTTTTGGCCCTCCTGCACAATAATGTGTAAACATTTGGCCCCTATGATGAAATAGTGGAAGAGACCTGTTGAAGGGCTTCTAATGGGGTGCAGTGTAACAGTACATCCATTTATGAGTAGCAATATAATGCCTGCTAAATGTATTTGGAGGTGGTGTAGAACAGTCTCCTTGTCCAAGACCTAAAGACGTGTGTTAACTCCCAGAGCTAATGACTAGGCTTGAGCACAGTGGGCTAATAGGCTTTTGAGTCATGCAGATGACCCAGGTTTAGAAAATTAAATAAACTCCTAAATAAGAATGTGTTTTCAATGAAATGACTTGCCCAATGATAACCCTGTCTGTGTGTGTGCTGGTTTCAGTTTGTGTGGAGAAGGGCATCACCAGGCTGGTCTACACCAGTACGATCAACGTGACGTTTGCTGGCAAACCCATAGAGGAGGGTGACGAGGACTCATTGCCCTGTGTGCCCCTGGACATGGTGAGTAAGAACAGGATGTCCTAATGAGGAGCAGCTTTACTGTAGCCTGGGTAAACCAGACTGAATGATAGTGAGTGCAGCATTCTGTCTGCTTTACCCAGGCTAGCTTTACTGTGTCTATATAGAATATGTGTTTGCCCTGGGTTGATGAAAACACAACTTATGATCTTTTTTCATAGTTTACTTTTCATGTGTTACAATTGGTTAAAGGACTGGGCACCTTTGCTATGTGATGTTTTACAGTAAGCCTTGAGATTGAAGCTGACATGGTGTACATGACATCCAGAACCAGGCATGACTGTATAAGTCCTGCATGAGTAGAGTTACACAGTTTAGGATAGCTTGGAGGCTCGAAGCCTGTCAACTTGACACTGGCGTGGTGTGTGTGAGAGAGAGTGAGTGTGTGTGGTGTGCACAGTATGGGTGTCACACCTCTGACATGCATCTATCTTGCAACCCCTTCTGAAGGACATATAGGTAACTGCCCAAATAAAGGAAACAACAACAAAAATGTATTAATTAATAGAGCGTTGAGCCACCCCGAGCCGCCAGAACAGCTTCAATGTGCCTTGGAATAGATTTTATAAGTGTCTGGAACTCTATTGGAGGGATGCGACACCATTCTTCCACGAGAAATTCCATATTTTGGAGTTTTGTTGATGGTGGTGGGAAACACTTGCCTGATGACTCAAACTGAATTCTTCCTCTGCTCTCATTCACTACATACTAAAGTCTGCCATCAAACTGCCATTAAAAACATCTCTGCATTTTTATACATGACCCTAACTATGATGTGGCGTTAATAGCTTAATTAACTCAGGAACCACACCTGTGTGGAAGCACCTGCTTTCAATATACTTTGTATCCCTCATTTACTCAAGTGTTTCCTTTATTCTGGCAGTTACCTGTACTTTCCTCAGCAGTAACAATGAATAGGTTCTCTGATGGCTATGTCTTAGGAAATAGTAAAACTAATGGATTGATATGAATAGATATGATGCGTTCTGCTGTCCCAGCACATAGATCACTACTCCAGGACCAAATCTATCTCTGACCAGATGGTCCTAACAGCCAATGGACGCTCACTCAAAGGTAGGAGAGACCCTAGAAATAGAATGAAGATATACAGTATTAGATCTATTATTATAATTCAGTTTCTATGGCGGAGACACTGTGACTTTGTCTGGCATGGTCTTGAGGTGATAGGATGGGGGTTACTTATAGTGTGCAACCTAATCCAACTGGACCTGCTGACACCAGTTCAATTTAGAGCTGGAAAGCACAATGCCACTTGAGACTGGAGAGCAGTGTTCACCCGACACCGTTTTGTCTCAAGCAACACACACACAGGGATGTACTTACACACACAGAGACACACAGTTAGTAGCAGTAGTACCAGACATGCAGTACAGACTCGCGTCACAGACACATGTCACGTACATACAGTTCAAGTTGGAAGTTTACATACACCTTAGCCAAATACATTTAAACTCAGTTTTTCACAATTTCTGACATTTAATCCTAGTAAAAATTCCCTGTCTTAGGTCAGTTAGGATCACCACTTTATTTTAAGAATGTGAAATGTCAGAATAGTAGTAGAGAGAATGATTTATTTCAGCTTGTATTTCTTTCATCACATTCCCAGTGGGTCAGAAGTTTACACTCAATTAGTTTTTAGTAGCATTGCCTTTAAATTGTTTAACTTGGGTCAAACGTTTCGGGTAGCCTTCCACAAGCTTCCCACAATAAGTTGGGTCAGGTTTGTAGGCCTCCTTGCTCGCACACGCATTTTCAGTTCCGCCCACATATTTTCTATAGGATTGAGGTCAGGGCTTTGTGATGGCCACTCCAATACCTTGACTTTGTTGTCCTTAAGCCATTTTGCCACAACTTTGGGGTCATTGTCCATTTGGAAGACCCATTTGTGACCAAGCTTTAACTTCCTGACTGATGTCTTGAGATGTTGCTTCAATATATCCACATATTTTTCCTTCCTCATGATGCCATCTATTTTGTGAAGTGCACCAGTTCATCCTGCAGCAAAGCACCCCCACAACATGATGCTGCCACCCCCGTGCTTCACGGTTGGGATGGTGTTCTTCGGCTTGCAAGCCTCCCCCTTTTTCCTCCAAACATAAGTATGGTCATTATGGCCAAACAGTTATATTTTTGTTTCATCAGACCAGAGGACATTTCACCAAAAGTACGATCTTTGTCCCCATGTGCAGTTGCAAACCGTAGTCTGGCTTTTTATGGCGGTTTTGGAGCAGTGGCTTCTTCCTTGCTGAGCGGCCTTTCAGGTTATGTCGATATAGGACTCATTTTACTGTGGATATAGATACTTTTGTACCTGTTTCCTCCAGCATCTTCACAAGGTCCTTTGCTGTTGTTTTGGGATTGATTTGCACTTTTCGCACTAAATACGTTCATCTCTATGAGACAGAACACGTCTCCTTCCTGAGTGGTATGACGGCTGCGGGGTCCCATGGTGTTTATACTTGCATACTATTGTTTGTACAGATGAACGTGGTACCCTCAGGCGTTTGGAAATTTTTCTGAGGTCTTGGCTGATTTCTGTTGATTTTACCATGATGTCAAGCAAAGAGGCACTGAGTTTGACGGTAGGCCTTGAAATACTTCCACAGGTACACCTCCAATTGACTCAAATGATGTCAATTAGCCTATCAGAAGCTTCTGAAGCCATGACATAATTTTCTGGAATTTTCCAAGCTGTTTAAAGGCACAGTCAACTTAATGTATGCTATGTAACTTCTGACCCACTGGAATTGTGATACAGTGAATTATAAGTGAAATAATCTGTCTAAACAATTGTTGGAAAAATGACTTGTGTCATGCACAAAGTAGATGTCCTAACCGACTTGCCAAAACTATAGTTTGTTAACAAGAAACAAGTTTTTTAATGACTCCAACCTAAGTGTATGTAAACTTCCGACTTCAACTGTACTTACTGTAAAACTGACAGTCAGAATCACAGGAGACATTGATACACACACAATGTATCCATTAACATAAACCCATGTACAGTTCGTCTCTCAAAGCTGTGTAGGAATTCTCTTACTGCATTAGTGTGATTCCAGTGAGTGCTTGGTTAAATAGGTGTGATGCCTTCAGCCCCTCCTTGGGGGAAACCTAACCCCCTATCAATGACCACTTACTTATATATTAAATGGAGCTAGGAGCATGGCTCTATGTCATTATATATTAAACTAAGCTAGGAGCATGGCGCTATGTCATTATATACTCTACTGGACCATTCATGCATTTATTAAGACGGGATGTAGAGGAAATATATTAACACTGGAAGATGGGTTCAGGTTGAAGCAAAGGTTAGCATATTATATATGTTGATGAACTATTACTACTACTTACATGCAGTATTACACAAACATTTGCATAGTACACTACCTTGCAGTTAAGTGGAATTTACATTTCTAGACTCAGTTACAAGTAATTACACAGTGGAGTACCTCATTTGTAACAAACGTTCAGTGTTGCCAGATTTAGTTCATTATTCAATGCCATTCTCTTCTGTAAAGGTGGGGGTCTCTTGCGGACCTGTGTCCTGAGACCCTCGGGCATCTACGGGCCAGAAGAGAGACGACACCTACACAGGGTTATGGTGAGTGTCCGTACACCTACCTACCACATAGAATCACAATGAAAAGAACTGACACATCTCTACATTCTACCTGATTTGTCACTTTCCATCCAAGACAGCATCACCATAGGGATAAATGTCTGTGTACTATTTAATTGTGTGGGTGGCACAATAAAATGACAGCCCAGTCTCATTGCCCTTCTATCAGGTATAGAGGTTCTCTTAGGGTTTAGATCCTTGGTTTGCAGAACCTGGTGAGGATATATTATTAATGGATCCTCTTAAGGTATCCTGTTTCACCCCTCTCTCTCTCTCTCCCATGGGGAGAATGAAGGGAAGGAATACTCTATGCTGGGCTGGGTAGAACAGGGCTGGGATGCTGCGGTTCCCGGTTCACTATGGGGCAAGCTGCTTAGAGGCTTTTTAATCTTTCTTCCCCTAATACAGTTTATATCTCCCCTCACTCAATGTCAGCCCATTGTACACACACGAACCCATGCATGCCCTGACACACGTACACAACCCCAAACACACTCACATGAGAACAGACATACTCTCAGCACAACAATACAGTTCAACCTGAATTCAGTTGAATGATCTCCCTCCCACCCTCCCTCTCTCTCTCTCCCCAGGTGAATGTGGAGCGCCGGTTGTTCAGTTTTAGCTTTGGAAACCGCCAGGCCAAGATGAACTGGGTCCATGTGGACAACCTGGTGTTGGCCCACGTCCTGGCTGCTGAGAGCCTCACACCCAAGAGGAACTGTGTGGCTGTGAGTTTACTACTACTCACCATCTCCATGGATACCAATGATCGTTTCAGCACTTGTTTGTTCTACCTTCAAGTGGAATTTGTACACATTGTACATATTTATGCCTGTGTGTGTTTGGGGTGGGGGTGTATACATAGGTTGATATTACTATCTCCCTCAGAGTGGACAGGCCTACTTCATCAACGACGGGGAATCTGTCAACCTGTTTGAATGGTTAACACCACTGGTGAGTAACTATATATTCTTTGGGTGATTAACACATATAGTTTATCTTGTCTTGGTCTTTGATATCCTCTCCTTCTTCCCCCTCCTCTCTAGTTTGAGAAGCTGGGGTACAGCCGACCGTTGATACACCTGCCTGTCTCACTGGTCTATTCAGCAGGTAGGAGACACAAACGGGCACGCATTCACACACGCACACACACAAATACCCACACTGCTGTAACAGTACGCTGTTCATGCCCAACACCAGCCACAATCTGTCAGGATACACACCAGTTTCATACTTGTCAAACTGTTGTAGTAGTATGCTGCTCATAGCGCAGACCTGCCACGCTGCTGTCTTCCTTCCTCATCTGAGGTGTGTTTTTCACAGCCATTCTGATGGAATGTTTACACCTGGCTCTGAGGCCAATAGTGGAGATCCCTCTGCTCTTCACCAGAAATGAGGTAAGCATACAGCTATGTATCTACAGTACCTATCTACTACTTGCCTACCTATCTATATGAACCTGCCTGCCTGCCTACCTACCTACCTTCATAGCGCTTTCTAGAACCTAACCACTCTTCTCACTTCCCATTTTAACTCCGCCTTTTTACCCATTCTTCTTCTTTACTCCTTTCTCCCGTCTCAGTTTTACATTGCAGCCAAGCACTGACGTGAGGACCAACCTTCCTCACCACACTTGCAAGAAAACATTGTTGAGAAATATGCCATGTTTTCCGGTGTTGCATTTATTCAGTGTTTTAATTAAGTGTAACAGTCTCTTTCCTTTCACATGCTCGATACAAAGAGCAAACACACGGAAGTGAGAACATTTTGAATTTACTTAGACCTTTCACTCTGTTTGAGTTCTAAAGTTCTGAAGTTATTGCATTCTGGGTCATGGTGACATGTCTCAGTCAGTGTCAGAACCCCACTGGGTCACGGTGGCAGGGTCGTTCCACAAAATGAGTGCCATTGATATTTTAAGTAGAAATTGTGCACAAATTTGAAAGCCTTGAAGTGCCCTTCAATATAGACCACGTGGTAAATTCAATAAATCCGATTTTTTTATATGAATAAAGACTTGCTAAAGTGATACAATTCAGCATTTGGACATGTCCCTCTGCATCCTCTGTGACTTCTAGGAACATTTTAACACACTTAATCCCAACATTTATCCATGTTTTCACCATCATTGTAAAGCCGTAGTTACTTTGTTGGTTTGACAAAGACATTTCTGAGGATTATTATTTATTTATGTGATTATTGATCCATTTTATGGTTTAAAAAAATCATGTCCCTCATTTTAAGGTCACGTGAACTGAACTCTCGTTTTAATATGATGAAACAATGAATAAAAAAAAACCTTTTTCAAAAGAAACATTGAACATCTAATAGTCAAATCATAGTGTAAAATCAGGTAAGCTGGTTCTACCCTTTTTATGACGACTCAGGATATGACCCAGATGCAGACACGGGAGGCAGATAGTACAGTTCTCAGATTATTTATTAGAAGCACGGGGCAGGCAAAGGGCAGGTCGAGGGCAGACAGAGGTTCGTGATCAGGTCAGAGTCAGGCAGGTACAGGACGGCAGGCAGGCTCGGGTTCAGGGCAGGCAGAATAGTTAGAACCGGGAAAAACTAGGAAACAGAACTAGAGAAACAGGAAGGCTGGTAAGACCTGACAAGGCAAGACGAACTGGCAACAGACAAACAGAGAACACCGGTATAAATACACATGGGATAATGGGAAGATGGGCAACATCTATACAACAGTGGTAGGCCTGATCACCGACAACAATGAGACAGCCTATAGGGAGGAGGTCAGAGACCAGACCGTGTTGTACAAGGACAACAACCTCGCCCTCAACGTGATCAAGACAAAGGAGATGATTGTGGACTACAGGAAAAGGAGGACCGAGCACGCCCCCATTCTCATCGACGGGGCTGTAGTGGAGCAGATTGAGAGCTTCAAGTTCCTTGGGGTCAACATCACCAACAAACTAACATGGTCCAAGCACATCAAGACAGTCGTGAAGAGGGCACAACAAAACCTATTCCCCCTCAGAAGCTTGAAAAAATTTGGCATGGGTCCTCAGATCCTCAAAAGGTTTTACAGCTGCACCATCGAGAGCATCCTGATGGGTTGCATCACTGCCTGGTATGGCAACTGCTCGGCCTCCGACCGCAAGGCACTACAGAGGGTAGTGCATATGGCCCAGTACATTACCGGGACCAAGCTTCCTGCAATCCAGGACCTCTATACCAGGCGGTGTCAGAGAAAGGCGCTAAACATTGTCAAAGACTCCAGCCACCCTAGTCATAGACTGTTTTCTCTGCTACCGCACGGCAAGTGGTACCAGAGCACCAAGTCTAGGTCCAAGAGGCTTCTAAACAGCTTCTACCCCCAAGCTATAAGACTGCTGAACAGCTAATCAAATGGCTACCCAGACTATTTGCATTGCCCCCCCCCTCTTCTACTTTCTGTTATTATCTATGCATAGTCACTTTAATAACTCTACCTACATGTACATATTACCTCAATTACCTCGACACCGGTGCCCCCGCACATTGACTCTGTACCGGTACCCCCTGTATATAGCCCCGCTATTGTTATTTACTGCTGCTCTTTAATTATTATTTAATTATCTCTTACTTTTTTTTTGTATTTTCTTAAAACTGAATTGTTGGTTAAGGGCTTGTAAGTAAGCATTTCACTGTAAGGTCTACACCTGTTGTATTCGACGCATGTGACAAATAAAATGTGATTTGATCTGGAGGTGGGTGGAGACAACAAGGTGAAACAGATCAAGGTGTGATACTTTTTGGCCATTTTCTGGTGTTTTGTGGTGGAATACTGAGCGGGTTGAGCATTAATACGTCAACCTTGTTACCCATAGATAGACAGGCTAGAAAGGTTTTAACAATAAATAAAAAGTGAAACTTGTATTCAATTGCCCCTCCCTGTTGCACACAACAAGCTTCCATTCCCCTTGTCACAAGTCGTCAACCCTGTTTCGGTCAACCCTGTTACTTTATTTAGCGCTTAATAGGCACTTACTATAGTCATTTTTTTATTGAACCTCTTGATGGGAAAACATTGTTTGTTTTTTTATTAAGTTGAACATGTACTCTTTATGAAAGAATGTTTAAATCAGGTGAAATATATATATATATTTTTTTTTTTACCAAGTTATATTACTCAAAAGACACCTAATTGGTAGAATGACCCAGCACACTGACAGCGTTGTGTGTGTGTGTGTGTGGAGCAGTCAGGAGAGGAACAGACGAGAACATTGAGAAGCAGTCAGGAGAGGAACTGACGAGACCATTGAGATGCAGTCAGGAGAGGAACTGACGAGACCAAAAAACTTGATCTGTTACTGCAAACAGCAATAACTTCCCAGAATGTATAGGCACCTTTATTTCTCTGTGTGCTTAATGCTAGGCCAACTTGATATTCTCTGATTAACCCATTGACTGAATGAAAGGTAAGAGTGACTGAATATCCAAAGTCACCCTCTTTCTAACCTTGTTCTGTGCAGCTCAGTTGGTAGAGCATGGTGGTTGCAATGCCAGGGTTGTGTGTTCGATTCCCACGGGAGACCAGTATGAAAATGTATCCACCTACTGCTGTAAGTTTCTCTGGATAAGAGTGTCTGCTAAGATGTAGATGTTCCCTCTCTTTCATGGATATGATAGGACTGGAAATGGTTTATTTCAAACAGACCTGGGGTCAAATACATGTTTATTTGAATATATGGTATTTAAAAGTACTTTTTCGGTGTATTTGAGTATTTTCAAATACACATCACAAAACAAGTACTTTTATTTGAAAGGTTATTTGTAAAAACCAAATAGTCAACCAAATAGTAAACTCAGCAAAAAAAGAAACGTCCATTTTTCAGGACCCTGTCTTTCAAAGATAATTCGTAAAAAAACAAATAACTTCACAGATCTTCATTGTAAAGGGTTTAAACACTGTTTCCCATGCTTGTTCAATGAACCATAAACAATTAATGAACATGCACCTGTGGAACGGTCGTTAAGACACTAACAGCTTACAGACGGTAGGCAATTAAGGTCACAGTTATGAAAAATTACGACACTAAAGAGGCCTTTCTACTGACTCTGAAAAACACCAAAAGAAAGATGCCCAGGGTCCCTGCTCATCTGCATGAACGTGCCTTAGGCATGCTGCAAGGAGGCATGAGGACTGCAGATGTGGCCAGGGCAATAAATTGCAATGTCCGTACTGTGAGACACCTAAGACAGCGCTACAGGGAGACAGGACGGACAGCTGATCATCCTTGTAGTGGCAGACCACGTGTAACAACACCTGCACAGGATCGGTACATCCAAACATCACACCTGCGGGACAGGTACAGGATGGCAACAACAACTGCCCACCAGGAGCGCACAATCCCTCCATCAGTGCTCAGACTGTCCGCAATAGGCTGAGAGAGGCTGGACTGAGGGCTTGTAGGCCTGTTGTAAGTTAGGTCCTCACCAAACAGCACCGGCTACAACGTTGCCTCTGGGCACAAACCCACCGTCGCTGGACCAGACAGGACTGGCAAAAAGTGCTCTTCACTGATGAGTCGCGGTTTTGTCTCACCAGGGGTGATGGTCGGATTTGCGTTTATCGACAAAAGAATGAGCGTTACACCGAGGCCTGTACTCTGGAGCGGGATCGATTTGGAGGTGGAGGGTCCGTCATTGTCGGGGGCGGTGTGTCACAGCATCATCGGACTGAGCTTGTTTTCGTTGCAGGCAATCTCAACGCTGTGCATTACAGGGAAGACATCCTCCTCCCTCATGTGGTACCCTTCCTGCAGGCTCATCCTGACATGACCCTCCAGCATGGCAATGCCACCAGCCATACTGCTCGTTCTGTGCGTGATTTCCTGCAAGACAGGAATGTCAGTGTTCTGCCATGGCCAGCGAAGCGCCCGGATCTCAAACCCATTGAGCACGTCTGGGACTTGTTGGATCGGAGAGTGAGGGCTAGGGCCATTCCCCCCAGAAATGTCCGGGAACTTGCAGGTGCCTTGGTGGAAGAGTGGGGTAACATCTCACAGCAAGAACTGGCAAATCTGGTGCAGTCCATGAGGAGGAGATGCACTGCAGTACTTAATGCAGCCTGTGGCCACACCATATACTGACTTACTTTTGATTTTGATCCCCCCCTTTGTTCAGGGACACATTATTCCATTTCTGTTAGTCACATGTCTGTGGAACTTGTTCAGTTTATGTCTCAGTTGTTGAATCTTGTTATGTTCATACAAATATTTACACATGTTAAGTTTGCTGAAAATAAACGCAGTTGACAGTGAGAGGACGTTTCTTTTTTATTTAAAGGATTTTCAAATACTACTTTCAAATACTTTTTTCAAATACCTGGGTTAAACGCATGGGAGTGTATTTGAGTCAGTGTTTTTACATTTTTTGTATACTTTCCAAGTGTACACTGAGTGTACAAAACATTAGGAACACCTGCTCTTTCCATGACAGACTGACAAGGGGAATCCAGCTGAAAGCTATGATCTCTTATTGATGTCACATTCAGTGTTGATGAAGGGGGGGAGATAGGTTAAAGAAGGATTTTTAAGCCTTGAGATAAGTGAGACGTATTGTGCATGTATGCCGTTCAGAGGGTGAATGGCCAAGACAAAATAAGATTTGGGGTATGGTAGTAGGTGCCAGCCGCACCGATTTAAGTGTGTCAAGAACTGCAACGCTGTGGGTTTTTCACGCTCAACAGTTTCATGTGTGTACCAAGAATGGTCCATTACCCAAAGGACATCGAGCCAACTTGACACAACTGTGGGAAGCATTGGAGTCAACATGGGCCAGCATTCCTGTGGAACGCTTTTGACACCTTGTAGAGTCCATGCTCCGATGATTTGAGGCTGTTCTGAGTGCAAAAGGGCAATAATTGTTTTATACACTTGTTAACTTTCAAATGCATTAAAATATTCAATGACTTGTCTTTTCAAATGAAATATTTCTGAACACTTACTTTGAATGTATGTGAAAGTAATTGAGCTAGTTGAAATAGTATTTGAACCCAGGTCTGATGTCACACATCTCCGACCTTTCAAGGTCTATAAAAGGAGGTAGAAATGAAGGAAGGAGATACGTTTTTGGAATTGAAAGCAGGCATACTGATGGCAGTAGTATTGCATACATCCTACCCTGGCACTGAGGAGGGCCCGAGGAGCTGTTTGCAGTAGGATCTGCTATCTGTCGTACCCAGGAAGGCATTACTTCATGAATGTGTGATGAGACAGAAACCAAAGCCGTGCCCACAGGGCTGCTGGTCCAGGAGCTGCTTCAGTCAGACATTCTGGCGGCTGCCACCGGGAGATCGATAATTGTCCTGTGAATAAAATATTAGCCTGTTGTGTGTATTTCTCCTGGAAGGGTGGGATGGAGTAGGGAGAAGTTGCCCAATAATCACTGATCCAGGGTCAGACATTATTTTACTCCTCCTAGGATTGTCTGTGACTTACAGTAAGGTACTCTTAGATCTGTGGTTAGAGCCTACATCTACCTCAATTGGCTGGGTCAGGAAGTTCAACACTGGAGACACAGGAACAGACCTCATTGCAGGCTCAACTCCAACTAGCTCCCTTGCTTTAGGGTTATCTACTAACCTGAACCATTACTGGACAACATCACTACTCTACTCAACGGTCCTGTTTCTGGGCTAACAAGAGACAGCAGTCAGTGGTCCGTCAGAGACAGACAGGTGTACAGAGAGACATACATGCTAAGTCTCTAAAGGGTGAATCCATTTGAATTCAGTCACTGTTGTTTTAAACAAAACTTTCCATACATTTTTGTCCATGGAAGAAGTGGTCAGAAAGTGACTGTTTAGACATGAATACCGAAACATTCAAGAGATACTCTACATGACCAAAAGTAACATTCCAAAGGTGTTCAATTGGGTTGAGGTCAGAGCTCTGTGCAGGCCTGTCAAGTTCTTCCACAACGATCTCGACAAACAATTTCTGTATGGACCTCGCTTTGTGCACGGGGGCATTGTCATGCTGAAACAGGAAAGGGCCTTCCCCAAACTGTTGCCACAAAGTTGGAAGCTGTAGTGTTAAGATTTCCCTTCACTGGAACTAAGGGGCCTAGCCCAAACCATGAAAAACAGCCCCAGACCATTATTTCTCCTCCACCAAACTTTACAGTTGGCACTATGCATTGGTGCAGGTAGCGTTCTACTGGCATTCGTCAAACACAGATTTGTCCGTTGGACTTCCAGATGGTGAAGTGTGGTTCATCACTCCAGAGAACACGTTTCCACTGCTCCATAGTCCAATGGCAGCGAGCTTTACACCACTCCAGCCGACGCTTGGCATTGTGCATGGTGATCTTAGGCTTGTGTGCGGCTGCTCGGGTCATGGAAACCCATTTCATGAAGCTCCAGACTAATAGTTATTGTGCTGACGTTGCTTCCAGAGACAGTTTGGATCTCGGTAGTGAGTGTTGCAACCGAGGACAGAAGATTTATATGCGCTACACGCTTCAGCACTCGGCGGTACCGTTCGGTTAGCTTTTGTGGCCTACCACTTTGCGGCTGAGCCATGGTTGCTCCTAGACGTTTCCACTTCACAATAACAGCACTTACAGTTCTAGCAGGGAAGAAATTTGACGAACTGACTTATTGGATAGGTGGCATCCTATGACGGTGCAACGTTGAAAGCTCTTCAGTAAGTCCATTCTACTTCCAATGTTTGTCTATGGAGATTGCAAGGCTGTATGCTCAATTTGATACACCTGTCAGCAACGGGTGTGGCTGAAATAGCCAAATCCACTAATTTGAAGGGGTGTCCACATACTTTTGTATATATAGTGTAAAAGTGTTCAAAAAAAGTGCTCCAATTTTTTAAAAGAAATTATTAAATAGTTTGAAATCCTGTTCATAAACTTTTAAATTATATCAATCTCAACCGTTCTATATTTTCCAGTGATGAAGACATGGATGTCTCATGGTATGGTGGGGTATGCAAAAGGGGTCAACTTGGAGCACTTTTATATGTTTTGACATTCAGGTTCAAAAAGTCCCTTTCTGGGAACTTGTATGGAAGGAAAATAAGTATGGAAGGTTTTGTTCACATCAAAAGGGGTGCTGTCAAAAAGTGAATGAATTCAAATGGATTTACCCCAACGAGACAACAGTATACTTGCTGAATCTCTGTGTTACACTGTGCCATCGGGTTTGTCTGAGAGCTTCTGTCACTACAGGTATTTTCCATGCAGACATCGTATCCTCCGTGCAGTAAGGGGATATAGAGACCAGAGAGACATCCGTCACACAGGGGGTGGCAGGATTTGGTAAACTGAGGTTATTCAAAGACATTAGCATGGAGGCTAACCCCCTTGAAGCTCCAGAGCTCTTAACCTGCCTCCCAGGCTGTACTGAGCTCTATGCCCATCTCCGTGCACCCTGATTGGGAATGAGTGAAGGAGTGCTGTTGAGTTTCTTAAGTTGCCTTCTTGGCAAAGAGGCGGGGGCTAGAGACAGGGGCACAGTACAGACCACTAACACTCTTTTAAACAGCTTGTTTAACTCTATTTCCTTTAACTGGGTGGTGGGTGCCAGTCTGTTTCTGCTTTAACCAACGGATCATGTCTTAACAACCGAGACAGTTAACTTTGTTGAATGCAGAAACAGTCAGGTACCTGGCTACCATTTCCCTGAATCTTTTCTGCATCCTCCCAGGTGAGGAACATTGCAGTGAGCCACACCTTCAAGATCGAGAAGGCCCGTCGAGACCTGGGTTTCTGCCCCAGACGCTACAGCCTGGGGGACTCAGTGGACCAGTACATAAGGTCCCGACCATCCCACTCCTGGCCCTCCCCACTAGGCCCCTCTCGGACTGTTCCCCTGCTCCTGGTCCTCCTGCTGGTGTTGGTGTTCAGCCTGGCTGTCCTCCTGCTTTGCTCATGGCTCTGGGAACACTAGGTAGCTACTGTGGCTTAAACTGAAGTAACAGCCCACTAAGACCCAGCCTAAATCTTAACACAGCTAATACACTCACTAATACGTTTTATTTGATAGCCGCCTTTCTGGACACCTATGGTCTTGGCCTTACATCAAGCTAAAAGCAATGATAGAAAGCATGCATAGTGTACATCTAGATACACATAGAAGACCACATGAATATACCACATACTGTTGACCTAATGCTAGCAACTCTGCCTTTCTATAATGTTTATCATGGTATGTCATGTTATAGTACAGTTGACTAAGGCTGTAGATGGATGATGATCAAATGTGTAGTATGTAGAAAATGTTGAAATAATATGGTGCATACCCTATTGCCTTCCATTGGGCGGAGTGTATCATATATCTGGGTTTATTTTCTTGAGAAAGAGGTTCTTATATTAAACCAGAGAATCATAATGTGAATACAGTACCGTGCTTTAATATGGTCATGAACCTATTAGCCATTCCTTAAACGTATTTTGATTCTATAGCAGTTTTGTGTAGGTGCGTGTAGGTGTCAGTCTATACGCAAGTACGTCATACCAGACTTGCAAAGTATTAGGCTACTACATGGAATGACTTTCTGTGAAATTAGAAATTCAACATTTTATTGGACTGAAGTGAAAACTGAAGTTTTAGTGAAAAGGATTCCTCTTTGCATTGATATATGTGTGTGTGTGTGTGTGTGTGTGTGTATGTATGTGTATATATATATATATATATACACACACACATACATACACACACACATACATACATACATACACACAGTACCAGTCAAAGACTCACCTACTCATTCAAGGGTTTTTCTTTATTTTTGTACTATTTTCTACATTGTAGAATAATAGTGAAGACATCAAAACTATGAAATAACACATATGGAGATCAACCAAATTGAGAAGACCGCCGTGTCTTTGTGAAACGCAGAGTAGGTGAATGGATGATCTCTGCATGTGTGGTTCCCACCGTGAAGCATGGAGGAGGAGGTGTGATGGTGTGGGGGTGCTTTGCTGGTGACACTGTGTGATTTATTTAGAATTCAAGGCACACTTAACCAGCATGGCTACCACAGCATTCTTCAGCGGTACGCCATCCCATCAGGTTTGGGCTTAGTGGGACTATCATTTGTTTTTCCAACAGGACGATGACCGAACCCACCTCCAGGCTGAGTAAGGGCTATTTGGCCAATAAGGAGAATGATGGAGTGCTGCATCAGATGACCTTGGCCTCCACAGTCCCCCGACCTCAACCAAATTGAGATGGTTTGGGATGAGTCGGACCGCAGAGTGTAGGAAAAACAGCCAACAAGTGCTCAGCATATGTGGGAACTCCTTCAAGACTGTTGGAAAAGCATTCCAGGTGAAGCTGATTGAGAGAATGCCAGGAGTGTGCAAAGCTGTCATCAAGGCAAAGGGTGATTACTTTGAAGAATCTGAGAAATATTTAATTGCTCCCAGTGCTCTTCCATTTTTCTTCTATTCAAATATTGCAATATGAAACAATTATTAAATAATATGTTTTGCTGAATGACATGAATGGAATAAAGCCTTACTAAACACAACTGTTTGTCGTTTTGTGACAATGGGACAGAAAGTCATAAATTCTGATATTAAACCTAACCCTAACCTTAACCCTTTCCGTAACCACACTGCTAACCCTAATGCCTAAACCTAACCTTAAATTAAGACCAAAAATACATATTTGTTTAATGAATTTTTTACAATATAGCCAATGTTGACTTTGCTGGCCTATATCCAGTGGTGGAAAAAGTACTCAATTGTCATACTTGAGTAAAAGTAAAGATACCTTAATAGAAAATGACTCAAGTAAAAGTGAAAGTCACCCAGTAAAATACTACTTGAGTAAAAGCCTAAAAGTGTTTGGTTTTAAATATACTTAAGTATCAAAAGTAAATTGAATTCCTAAAATGTACTTAAGTATCAAAAGTAAAAGGATAAACCATTTCTAATTCCTTATATTAATTAAAGCAGATGGCACCATTTTCTTATTTTTCTATTTTATTGATGGATAGCAAGGGGCACACTCCAACACTCCGACCATAATTACAAACAAAGCATTTGTGTTTAGTGAGTCAGATCAGAGGCAGTAGAGATGACCAAGGAAGTTATCTTGATGTGTGTGATTTGGTCAATTCTTCTGTCAAAATGTAACGAGTACTTTTGGGTGTCAGGGAAAATGTATGGAGTAAAAAGTACATTATTTTCTTTAGGAATGTAGCGAAGTAAAAGTAAAAGTTGGCAAAAATATAAATAGCAAAGTAAAGTACAGACACCGCAAAAAAAAACTTAAGTGGTACTTTAAAGTATTTTTACTTAATTACTTTACACCACTACATATCAGGGGACATCGCTCAGTTCTGCCTTCAGAAAAAGACTCATGACAATAAACGACAAGAAGCGTTAACCTTTTTCAAATGCCAGGCTGTACTATGATACATGCACTACATGACGGAGCAATTGCATAACCCACAAATCATACAGAAACACCATAAAAGGTTGCAGTTGAAACGACGTCAATGTTAAGTAGTCTATAATGAAAGTTTTGCATAGATTTCTCAAAATGAAAGAAAGATTTCTCAAAATGAAAATATCCTGGCAGCGGTGGGATTCGAACCCACGCCATCGAAATGACTGGAGCCTAAATCCAGCGCCTTAGACCACTCGGCCACGCTACCTTGACGAATATCAGTTTATTTTCATGGACTATAAATTGATGCATTTTGTTTATTTTAGGCAATGGAATGCATTTTCTAACAAGTTGAACGGATTTAATTGATTTCCTTCTTAGTTCAATACATTTTTGAATATTGTTGAATTTCGGATTCCGTGATTCCTTGTGACCGCGTCGTATTTTATAGGGACCTAGTCCATGAACCGGTCAAAGTGTCAACGTAGGATATGGCCTCTCCCTCCCACAAGACTCAAATATATGGCCTGGAAATGTAAGCAAGGTTTGATCTTTTTCAGCCTGTGTCACAAAATTGACATTTCTCTGCCTCCCGATGAGTGAGCGACACATTGACTTGATATAGTATACCGAGAATTGGCCCTTCGCTTACGCCCGATCTCGGAAGCTAAGCAGGGTCGGTCCTGGTTAGTACTTGGATGGGAGACCGCCAGGTGCTGTAAGCTTCTTGCTCCAGTAGAGGGTTCTCTTGTGTCATGCATGGAGCAACTGCCTTGTATTTATCGCCCTAATAATGTCATATATTTTTATTGGACTACATGCAGTTTGTTAGTGCTTCCCTGCCCTGATCAAATCGAATAATTCCCTCAAAATGTAGGCAGTACATTCAGCATTTGTTTTTAGTCTAGGAGACTGTCAATGTCTGTCGTCCATTAGGGCCCTGTAAAATCCCTTCAATGCTTTGCCTGATTGTTTAGGTTTTTTTTTCTCCCAAATTCTCATTTTACATTTCCCCGTTGACTGTTTGTCCCTGTTCCTGCAGGTTTTCGCTCTCAAAAGTACACCTTTTTAATAGAAAAACAACACGATTGGATGTTCTATGTCCACGGCAATGTTAAACCCTATCAGGAGACTCATGCATGCACACAGACTGGGCATTCCTGTGCCGTTTCAGAAAGTTGCATGGAAATACGAATCACTGAATCATTTTGTTCATGTGTTATGATTCACTTGGGCAAATGAATGCCTAAATAATTCCCGACCCATGGCACTCACGTTTGTAGCCATGAAATGCTTTGAAAGTGGTCATGGCTCACATCATCACATCACAGAAACCCTAGATCCAGTCCAATTTGCAAACCACACCAACAGATCCACAGATGATGCAATCTCTTTTGCACTCCACATTGCCCTTTCACACTTAGACAAAAGGAACACCTATGTGAGAATGCTATTCATTGACGACAGCTCAGCTTTCAACACCATAGTTCCCTCAAAGCTCATCACTAAGCTAAGGACCCTGAGACTAAACACCTCCCTCTGCAACTGGATCCTGGACTCCTGACAGGCCACCCCCAGGTGGTAAGGGTAGGTAACAACACATCCGCCACGCTGATCCTCAACACGGGGGGACCCTCAGGTGTGCGTGCTCAGTCCCATCCTGTGCTCCCTGTTCACTCATGACTGCACGGCCAGGCACGACTCCAACACCATCATTAAGTTTGCTGACAGGGCCTACTGAGTGGCGCAGTGGTCTAAGGCACTGCATTGCAGTACTAGCTGTGCCACTAGAGATTCTGGGTTTGAGTCCAGGCGCTGCCGGCCACGATTGGGAGACCCATGGGGTGGAGCACAATTGGCCCAGCGTTGTCCGGGTTAGGGAAGGGTTTGCCCGGCAGGGATGGCCTTGTCCCATCGCGTACTAGCGACTCCTGTGGCGGGCCAGGCGCAGTGCCCGCTGACACGGTTGCCAGGTGCACTGTGTTTCCCCCGACACATTGGTGCGGCTGGCTTCTGGGTTAAGTGGGCATTATGTCAAGAATCAGCGCGGCTTGGTTGGGTTGTGTTTTGGAGGACGCACGGCCTTCGCCTCTCCCGAGTCCATACGGGAGTTGCAGCGACGAGACAAGACTTGATTGGATACGGGAAAAAAAGTAGAAAATAAAATAAATGTTTGCTGATGACACAACAGTGTTAGGCCTGATCACCGACAACGATTAGATAGCCTATAGGGAGGAGGTCAGAGACCTGACCGTGTGGTGCAAGGACCTCTCCCTCAAAGTGATCAAGACAAAGGAGATGATCGTGAACTACAGGAAAAGGTGGACCGTGCACGCCCCCATTCTCATTGACAGAGCTGTAGTGGAGCAGGTTGAAAGCTTCAAGTTCCTTGGCGTCCACATCACCAACAAACTAACATGGTCCAAGCACACCAAGACAGTCGTGAAGAGGGCACGACAAAACCTATTCCCCCTCAGGAGACTGAAAAGATTTGGCATGGGTCCTCAGATCCCCAAAAGGTTTTACAGCTGCACCATTCCTTTGCTTATGGCCATACCAGTCTGAATTTGCCTGATCTCGGAAGCTAAGCAGGTTTGGGCTCGGGCCTGGTTAGTACGTGTATGGAAGACTGCCTGGGAATACCAGGTGCTGTAAGCTTTTTGTCCAATAAAATGCACTGCAATCAAATAGTGTAGTTTGTGTAGGCAATAGCAGCAGGAAATAAATGATAAATTTTTTCCCCATTCTATATTGTTTTATTTTCAATACAAATGAACTGAAATTAAAGCGCTTTCATATGTTTCTGAAATAGGCCACATGATATAACCTGAGATGAAATTCAGTTCTAGCATGATGAGATTACTGTTTCACCATTGTTCCTGCCAATGTGAGTGGTCTTATTGTTGATAGTGGATGAGAAAAGACAAACACCAATACCTCAATCAAATCCAAACAATAGGCTATGTCCATAATGTCATGCTGATCAATAATATATTCTCCCTATCCCAGTCTGCTGTCCCCACATGCTTCAAGATGGCCACTATTGTTCCTGTGCCCAAGAAGGCAAAGGTAACTGAACTAAATGACTATCGCCCCGTAGCACTCACTTCTGTTATCATGAAGTGCTTTGAGAGACAAGTTAAGGATCATATCACCTCCACCTTACCTGTAACCCTAGACCCACTACAATTTGCTTATCGTCTCAATAGGTCCACAGACGATGCAATCGCCATCACACTGCCCTATCCCATCTGGACAAGAGGAATACCTATGTAAGAATGCTGTTCATTGACTATAGCGCAGTATTCGACCCCATAGTACCCTCCAAGCTCATCATTAAGCTTGAGGCCCTGGGTCTCAATCCCGCCCTGTACAATTCGGTCCTGGACTTACTGACAGACCACCCCCAGGTGGTGAAGGTAGGAAACAACATTTCCACATCTTCATCCCCCGCCTATCCTCTGTGAGGCCATGGACTCCTCCAAGTCAACCATCAAGTTTGCTGACGACACAACAGTAGTAGGCTTGATTACCAACAACGACGAGACAGCCTACAGGGAGGAGGTGAGGTGTCAGGAAAACAACCTCTCACTCAATGTCACCAAAACAAAGGAGATGATCGTGGACTTCAGGAAACAGCAGAGGGACAGTG
The DNA here is from genome assembly GCA_003317085.1 of Hucho hucho. Lineage (NCBI taxonomy): Eukaryota > Metazoa > Chordata > Actinopteri > Salmoniformes > Salmonidae > Hucho > Hucho hucho. The sequence continues at coordinate 158,078 of QNTS01002516.1, read as the reverse complement.
TGGTGAAGAAGGCGCAACAGCGCCTCTTCAACCTCATGATGCTTAAGAAATGTGTCTTGTCACATAAAACCCTCACCAACTTTTACAGATGCACAATTGAGAGAATCCTGTCGGGCTGTATCACCGCCTGGTACGGCAACTGCACCGCCCACAACCGCAAGGCTCTCCAGAGGGTGGTGCGGTCTGCACAACGCATCACCAGGGGCAAACTACCTGCCCTCCAGGACACCTACAGCACCCGATGTCACAGGAAGGCCAAAAAGATCATCAAGGTCAACAACCACCCAAGCCACTACCTGTTCACCCCGCTACCATCCAGAAGGCGAGGTCAGTACAGGTGCATCAAAGCTGGGACAGAGAGACTGAAAAATGGCTTCTATCTCAAAGCCATCAGACTGTTAAACAGCAATCACTAACACAGAGAGGCTGCTGCCTACATACGGACTTGAAATCATTGGCCATTCTAATAAATGGATCACTAGTCACTTTAATAATGTTTACATATCTTGCATTACTCATCTCATATGTATATACTGTATTTTATACCATCTATTGCATCTTGCCTAGGCCGCTCTGTCGTTGCCCATCCATATATTTATATGTATATATATTCTTATTCCATTAGGTAGTTGTTGTGGAATTGTTAGATATTACTGCACTGTCGGAACTAGAAGCACAAGCATTTCGCTACACTGGCAATAACATCTGCTAACCATGTGTATGTGACCAATAACATTTGATTTGATCTCTATACATAATTATAATAGGTAAGCCTACTGTAATGTTATAGGGTTGTCACACAGTGCAGAATGCATTGGAAATTGAATCACAAAAACATGTTCTTTACATTTTCCACAGTGGTGTAGATCTTGAGGACAAGACATCCTCTGGGTGTTGTTGAGTTCCACCTGGCATACGTTCTCTGCTGAGGTCACAGAGCTGAGGAATGCAGTGTGGAGTCTATACAACGAACTGAGACATACAGCTATGCATTTGGGACAGAGAGGCATGAGGGTGTGCATAACATTCAGACTCCTACACCTCAGTCCAGCCAGCCAAAATATTTTGAATGGGGTTCTGGCTCCAGCTGGAATCTAATGAGAAGACATTTTACATGTATATAGGAGCGCATTGATAGGCTATAGCCTAGCCTACATTTCAGTCTTCACTTTGTTTGTGTTGCATTGAAGTTGTTACAGGCCTGAAGAGAACATACAGTGAGGGAAAAAAGTATTTGATCCCCTGCTGATTTTGTACATTTGCCCACTGACAAATAAATGATCAGTCTATAACTTTAATGGTAGGTTTATTTGAATAGTGAGAGACAGAATAACAAAAAACTAATCCAGAAAAACGCATGTGAAAAATGTTATAAATGGAATTGCATTTTAATGAGGGAAATAAGTATTTGACCCCCCTGCAAAACATGACTCAGTACTTGGAGGCAAAACCCTTGTTGGCAATCACAGAGGTCAGATGTTTCTTGCAGTTGGCCACCAGGTTAGCACACATCTCAGGAGGGATTTGTCCCACTCCTCTTTTCAGATCTTCTCCAAGTCATTAAGGTTTCGAGGCTGACGTTTGGACTCGAACCTTCAACTCCCTCCACATATTTTCTATGGGATTAAGGTCTCGAGACTGGCTAGGCCACTCCAGGACCTTAATGTGCTTCTTCTTGAGCCACTCCTTTGTTACCTTGGCCGTGTGTTTTGGGTATTTGTCTTGCTGGAATACCCATCCACGACCCATTTTCAATGCCCTGGCTGAGGTTCTCACCCAAGATTTGACAGTACATGGCCCCGTCCATCGTCCCTTTGATGCGGTGAAGTTGTCCAGTCCCCTTAGCAGAAAAAAAACCCCAAAGCATAATGTTTCCACCTCCATGTTTGACGGTGGGGATGGTTTTCTTGGGGTTATAGGCAGCATTCCTCCTCCTCCAAACACGGCGAGTTGAGTTGATGCCAAAGAGCTCCATTTTGTT
>QNTS01002516.1:83139-155235 GCA_003317085.1 Hucho hucho | reverse complement strand
TTTTGTGTTTCTTCCATTTGCGAATAATCGCACCAACTGTTGTCACCTTCTCACCAAGCTGCTTGGCGATGGTCTTGTAGCCCATTCCAGCCTTGTGTATGTCTACAATCTTGTCCCTTAAATCCTTGGAGAGCTCTTTGGTCTTGGCCATGGTGGAGAGTTTGGAATCTGATTGATTGATTGCTTCTGGCTCCCAGGTGTCTTTTATACAGGTAACAAACTGAGATTAGGAGCACTCCCTTTAAGAGTGTGCTCCTAATCTCAACTCATTACCTGTATAAAAGACACCTGTGAGCCAGAAATCTTTCTGATTGAGAGGGGGTCAAATACTTATTTCCCTCATTAAAATGCAAATCAATTTATAACATTTTTCACATGCATTTTTCTGGATTTTTTTGTTGTTATTCTGTCTCTCACTGTTCAAATAAACCTACCATTAAAATTATAGACTGATAATTTCTTTGTCAGTGGACAAACTTACAAAATCAGCAGGGGATCAAATACTTTTTTCCCTCACTGTACGTTGCTTTTCCATTACAATATTTTATCAGAAATCAATTTCATATGGTCTCCCAAACAAACGTAGGTCTCAAATGCAGGTTGATTTGAAAGCCAAAACAAAGTTCTCTCAGTGTCCACAGAGTCCAGAGTGCAGCGTCCAGAGCCTTTGCAAGACACTCTTTATGGCCGAGATTAGCATGTAATCTCCTTTTGTGGAGGGTTAGTGGATTTGGGGGTTGTTGGGAGTAGGGCAGGAAACTAGCCGTTATGTAAAAGCTATTAGCGGTCTGGAAGACAAAGCCCTATTATTGGTCTGAGAGGCGATCCCCGAGGACATTTGGGGACTGAGGTGCTCGTTCAGAATTAGGGGGTGGGGGACGAGATTTGCCCCTCGATCAGAAATACTAATTTGTTCTATAATACATGAAAGTAGGATATGTAATATACTGTATGACACAAAAGTCATCATACCGGCTGTATTTCTGCCTGCTTGAACGGCGAATAGCTCAAATACACATGAAAACATGAAAACATTAAAATGACCCCGGGAATCGATAGAACATCGCTCAGAGATGCACAAATAATATATAACATCAGAAATGGGTTTCCTTTAAGAGGAGGACATTTTAAGAGTACTGTAGGTCTACATGTGTGACTGTTGTCTACTTTGTACCCTTTAGGATGGATTCTCCTCACCATTTTGTCCAGTTTGTCAGTTCACATGACTATTGAGAGAGATTAACGTGCCCTATTTAATACTACAGAGATTAAAACAGGGAAGGAGGGCAGGCTGAGACAGCCCTCCAAGAAACTATGCAGGGACACGATGGTATCAATCTATGAAACCTATTTTATCTAGACAACACATAACCCACAGTTGCTTGGGCATGTTCTCCATGAGGCTCTTGTATGGGAAAGAATCATAACACCTCTAGCACAATTATTTTTTTAATGGTTCACTGTAATGTGTAAGTCATCATGGAGATGTGGTGGTTAATTTCTTTACTATCAAATGAGGGGAGACAAACTTATCACACAAGTCAGAGTTATACTTAAAATACATATTTAATAGCAAGAGCTTTGCAATTCCAACGGCTTCTCAAGGAATTCACCACTTTCTCTGTCATAAGTTTAAGATCTGTATGAAAGATACCTATAATGCATAGCAGACAGTATCTGCTGTGTCAACAGTTTTCATTGTATAGACCAGTGTCTGACCCTCCAACTCCAAACTGGAACCATCTCTCTCTGGTACCATATAGAACAGAAACATTAACTCATGCTCTGGAATGCTCTTTAGGTTTTATCACACCAAAAGACATCGTAAATCTCCTCAGTGTTATCTCCCAGAGGCCCCATCCTCAGTAGAACACACACACAATAGTTAACAGAATACTCTATTCATTTGAAATAAAAACAACCATTTGATGTAATAAAAGTATTATAACAATCTTGCAAATTTTCCCTGACAGAGAACACTTGTAATGCTGATCCAGTCACCTTCAGCTGTTAACAGTTGAAATGGGTGCTGGTGATTTATGACATCTTACTATAGGCTGCATCTATATATTAAATTACAGTTGTATATCACTATGAACTTATTGCCATTTGTAATATTTCTCATTATATCAAGTATAGCATTAATAAATAGCTCAGACAAATAGTATAAGTTCTAATTTGATGTAAAACACTAAATGGAAGTCAAGTTTGAGTCCCGGTCCAGGATAAGTAACGCCATAATGGACCCTGGTCGTAGAGGGAGAAAGGGCGACTTGAAGTTCACCATTGTTGATGTACAGCTGCATTTTGAGCCCAGAAACGGTTATGGGGTTTATTCAAAACAGAACAGTCATGGAGGTAATGCGAATCTACACAACAGAGAACATAGACTAGGGGATCGGTTAGAACATGTAAGCTTCCACTGTTCTGAATAAGCTCCTGAAACAAAGAAGCAGGCTATAACAGGTAATTCCTCAGATGACCATTTGGCTACTGATCATCTAATCCAGATTGTATATTCATCTAATACACACAACTCCAGTTTTTGAAGGATACAGTTCTGCTGCTTTTATGTATCTCCTTGTCAAAATAGAATTTATTTATATTCCTTATGTCTGCCCTGAGACACCAAGTATTTTGAAAGGAGCATAAAGGAAGCCAATATTGACAGGCTTTGTGTTTCTACTTTTCAGTCCATTACAAGTAAGAAACAGTAAACCCATCCGGCAAACCACAGACGCTGAGAAGCATTGGACTTGAGATGGAAAAGGCGTCGATGTATTGATCTGACCTCTTGTTCATCTGAAGTGTCTCAGTGTCGGTTTGACCGACTCCACTGCTCCTACCCTCTCATTTGTTGTGGTCTAAAGGCAGTATATTGCTGAGCAGAGAACCACCAGTCTACCATTCTAAGGGCTTTGAGATGAAGCACCTTGTGTTGAGGGATCCACAAGTTAAAAGACAACTCGCTGCAACCTTAATCTTTTTTTCTGTTGTGTTAACACTTCCGCTTACAAAACGTACGTTTCACATATTCAATTAAGAAGCACCTTAACATACTTTGAACCTCAGTGTCAGTCAAACTCAAACTCCTCTGAATCAGTATTCACTACAGCAACAATCACATTATAAATCTGGAATACAGTGACAAATGACAAATATTAGCACAGGGAAATAAATACCATCTCATAGTCTCTAAATAATAGTAAAAAAAAAAAAAAAAAAAAAAAGTGTCCATCGGTTAGTGGAAAGTGGAAAGTGCAAAGCTGCGATGTGTCCTGTTGGCATAGGTAGCTATAGGCCTAGATATAGAGACACACATTAAACAAACGAACATAGAAACAGTGAGAACAGACTGGGCCTTTTCCAGTGTTCACTTATGGTTCTCTAGTATTACAGGCCAATCTATCAACGCTGACTGCTATAGGCTTAACCATAAATACACTACATGACCAAAAGTACATGGACACCTGTTTGTCGAACATCTCATTCCAAAATCATGGGCATTATATGGAGTTGGTCCCCCCTTTGCTGATATAACAGCCTCCACTCTTCTGTGAAGGCTTTCCACTAGAAGTTAGAACATTGCTGTTGGGACTTGCTTCCATTCAACCACAAAAGCATTAGGGAGGTTGGGCACTGATGTTGGTCCTGGCTGTCAGTCACTTTACACCACTCCAGCTGACGCTGGGCAATCTTACGCTCAGTCATGGAAACCCATTTCATGAAGCTCTCAACGAACAGTTCTTGTACTGACGTTGCTTCCAGAGGTAGTGAGCACTCGGCGGTTCCGTTCTGTGAGCTTGTGTGGCCTACCACTTCGCGGCTGAACTGTGGTTGCTCCTAGAGGTTTCCACTTAACAATAACCGCCAGGGCAGAATTTTGACGAACTGACCTGTTGGAAAGGTGGCATCCTATGATGGTGCCACGTTAAAGGTCACTAAGCTCTTCAGTAAGGTCATTCTACTGACAATGTTTGTCTATGGAGATTGCATGGCAGTGTGCTCGATGTTATACACCTGCCAGCAACAGGTGTGGCTGAAAAAAAAAAAAATCCAGTAATTTGAAGGGGTATCCACATACTTTTGTATATATAGTGCATCTATAAAGTACTTGTTGAGTCTATAAAGTACTCAACCTAGTCCAGTACTATTTAGTTGGCATAATAAAAAAAGGTACACAAATGTAGTTAAATATATAATCTGGCAATATGTACAGTATGCACAAAATGTATGGCTTCCCCGACAGACTTAACACTAAAGTGGATTGAACACAGACTGCTAGATAGTCTAAGCAAGTTCAAGATCTGTACAATGGTGGTTCTGTATGTGGTATCAGCGTACAAACAAAACACTTTCAAACATAGGCCTACTCATTAAGCTGCAAGACCAAATCTATGGTACATACACATACCATTCTGATTTCTATGATTACTTGAATTTAGTAGAAAACAAAAGAATAGAAAAACCCTGCTTGTTAATATTATTGCACCCATTGACTTCAAGCGAAGAGGTGGTGCCATCTAAATCGAGCTAAACGAGGAATAAGAGCAGTCGGATGCTAAAGAGGTGATAGCATCAGGACTCAAACAATCCATTTATCAACATCTGACCAGGAAATGTTTGCGCCAAACACAAACTTTTAGATAAGGATGGAAAGTAGTCAAAGGGATGGACGGTAGATAAGAATAGTGCTTATTGATGAAACCATTAAGAGCGTCTCGAGGTGATAGGGTTGACAGGATTGAAGGAGACAACAGGGTACATGTTGTGTAAGAGGTACAAGTGTTAGTGCACGTGCTCACACACACACACACAGAGAAAACACCCCTTGGGATCTGCTGTTTGAGGCCCTCTCCTATAGCAATATCCTCTTGAGCAGTCCATTCAAAGGTGCAGAAAGAACCAATACTGCCATCACTGTCCCCAGAGTCAATGACCCTGACTCAGCCACTTGTTCTCACTTAGGTCCTCTTTAGTCTTCTGGATGCAGGTGAAGATCTCCTGGAAAAGGGCCTTGTACTCCGGCTGAGGCCCGTTGTCTTCGGGGACAGCTGGGAGCCCGATGGAGGTGGCCGAGCTTGAGAGGCGCCGTCGGGGGTAACCGACAGTGCCGTGGGAACTGTGGGGTGTCTGCACAGCCTTGTGACTGAGCCCGTCTGCCCCCAGCTGGCAGCGCCGCAGAAGCTCCTCGTATTTGACCTGCAGGGGACAAACGTTCAGTCACACACTGGCAACTTTCCACACTGTATAACAAACTGAAATTACTGCATAAAAATGTAATTGGCTTCACCTCCTAGACCTTTTGTTTGTCATTCTTATTCAGAGGGCACATTGTAAACAAATGGAAATAGTTTCACCCTTGGTCTTTGTGTTGATTATGCAATAATGATAAATGAAAACCTTAACCTGCAGTGCACTATACTGGGCGTCCACCTCATTGAGCAGGGAGATTCCTCTCTGCTTCACCGCCTCTGCTCTTCTGATACATGTACGCTCATGCCCCCGCCGGATGTCGTCTGCTAGTGTCCCCTTCAGAACACTTTCACTGTTACACCTCTGCAGGCTGCGCCTCCCCTGCTCCCCCACCTTCTCCTGCTCCTCCCTTTGTACCAGACTGGGCTTCTCCTCTGGGGCAAAGAAGACCGTGTCAGGCAGCAGTAGCCGTTCAGGTCTCCGGACGCTGGTAGAGTAGAGTATTATCTTTATTATGCTGAATGTACATACAAACAACATGTACCAAGTATGAATAGAAATAGTGTCATGATTGTACCTGTTGGCATAGTCGGCCTGCCACAGCTGCCGTAGCTCCTCCACCTCTGCCTCCAGCTCCCTCTGCCTGGCCCTGCAGCCCTCCAGCAGGGCCAGCCGCTGCTCCAGAGCCCCGTTCTCCCTGGCCGTCAGCTCAGTCTCCTGTTCCGCTGCCTCCCGCTTCCCCCGCTCAGAGGCCAGAACAGCCTGCAGGGTCTGGATGGAGCGCTGGAGCACAGAGTTTTCCTCCTCTGGGTCTGGGTCCTGACAGGACTCCTTCCTTGCTAGCCAGGAACGCTCCACACGCAGGCTCTCATAGGCCATGTACCTGGGATAGGGAAAAGGAGTAAGGGTCAACAAGATGGTGAAAGTGGTTATAGAGGCCAGTTTTTTTATCATGTACAGTACCAGTCAAACGTTTGGACACACCTACTCATTCAAGGGTTTTTCTTTATTATGACTATTTTCTACATTGTAGAATAATAGTGAAGACATCAAAACACATCTGGAATCACGTATTAGACAACAAAAAAGTTTTAATCAAAGTAGCCACCGTTTGCCTTGACAGCTTCGCACACTCATTCTCTCAACCAGCTTCATGAGGTAGTCACCTGGAATGCATTTCAATTAACAGGTGTACCTTGTTAAAAGTTAATTTGTGGAATTTCTTTCCTTCTTAATACATTTGAGCCAATCAGTTGTGTTGTGACAAGGTAGGGGTGGTATACAGAAGATATAAAAGACCAAGTCCATATTATGGAAAGAACAGCTCAAATAAGCAAAGAGAAACGATAGTCCATCATTACTTTAAGACATCAGTCAATGTGGAAGGTCAGTCAATGTGGAAAATTAAGAAGTGCAGTCGCAAAAACCATCAAGGGCTACGATGAAACTGGCTCTCATGAGGACCGCCACAGGAAAGGAAGACCCAGAGTTGCCTCTGCTGCAGAGGATTAGTTCATTAGAGTTACCAGCCTCAGAAATTGCAGCTCAAATGAATGCTTCAGAGTTCAAGTAACAGACATCTCAACATCAACTGTTCAGAGGAGACTGCGTGAATCAGGCCTTCATGGTCCAGTTGCTACAAAGAAACCACTACTAAAGGACACCACTAAGAAGAGACTTGCTTGGGCCAAGAAACACAAGCAATGGACATTAGACCGGTGGAAATCTGTCTTTAGGTCTGATGAGTCCATATTTGAGATGTTTGGTTCCAATTGCCTTGTCTTGTCTTTGTGACACGCAGAATAGGTGAACGGATGATCTCTGCATGTGTGGTTCCCACGGTGAAGCTTGGAGGAGGTGTGATGGTGCTTTGCTTGTGACACGGTCTGATTTATTTAGAATTCAAGGCACACTTAACCAGCATGGCTACCACAGCATTCTGCAGCGATATGCCATCCCTTCTGGTTTGAGCCTAGTGGGACTATCATTTGCTTTTCAACAGGACGACGACCCAACACACCTCCAAGCTGTGTAAGGGCTATTTGACCAAGAAGGAGAGTGATGGAGTGCTGCATCAGATGACCTGGCCTCCAATCACCCGAACTCAATCCAATTGAGATGGTTTGCGATGAGTTGGACCGCAGAGTGAAGGAAAAGCAGCCAACAAGTGCTCAGCATATGTGGGAACTCCTTCAAGACTGTTGGAAAAGCATTCCAGGTGAAGCTGGTTGAGAAAATGCCAAGTGTGCAAAGCTGTTATCAAGGCAAAGGGTGGCTACTTTGAAGAATCTGAAATATATTTTGATTTGTTTAACACTTTTTTTGGTTACTACATGATTCCATGTGTTATTTCATAGTTTTTAATGTTTTCACTATTATTCTACAATGTAGAAAATAGTACAAATAAAGAAAACCCCTTAAATAGTAGGTGTGTCCAAACCTTTGACTGGCACTGTATGTGCTTTATCAGTTGTTTTGTATTGCATGCTAAAACAGGCTACTAAACTATGTGTGTATGTATGTGTGTGTGTGTGTGTGTGTGTGTNGGGGTCTCTTGTCTCCATCTACTCTCTTCTCAGCCTAGTCTTGGTTTGCATGGTTGAGATGAGAATTAAATTGATCAACATTGATTTGAGCTGAATAAAGCTGAACACATTTGATTCTGTGGTGGAATGGCTGTTTTAGGGTAACAATAACATTAGCAGTTTGTTGGCACAAGGTTCAATTGCACAGTATGCAGGACACATACATGCACACACTCACTTGTCTTTCTGCAGGTCATACAGCTCTTTGAGGCAGGACACACTCTGTGCTCCGAGGTTGTGTCTCTGTTCGGCCAGTTCTCTCCTGCTCCGGTCAGACTGGGCTGTCCTCAGCTCCTCAACCTGGGTCTGCAGGTCCTCCATGTGGGTCTCAAGACTGTCGATCGTTTCTGTCAGGCTGAGAGAGGACGAGTGGTTCGAATTACTGAGCTTTGTGGAGAAAATTCATTTAGCCCAAACCTTGCCACTTAGTAAACTTGGGGTCAAAGTATTTATACTGGGATTTTTTTTGTTGCAGTTACTATTTTCAGAAAGGAATCACATAAAGTCCTGAGTCTCACCAGTTGATCCTCTGCTGGGCGACGCGGTTGTCCAGAATCAGCCTGTGGTTGCCCTGCTCCAGGTCTCTGGCCGCCACATCTAGCTGCTCGTATACCTTAGCATGCTGGTCATTCATGTGCCTCAGCAGATCCACCTGCTTAGTCAGGTACTGGGAGGAGAGAAGGTCAAATGTAATGCCATTGAAATAGGATGGATAGAATAGAACAGCTTTTAGGTCCACTAATAGGGTCCAGCATTAGTCAGGTGATACAGAGTTTATTCTGTAGGTAAGTATTGATCAAGCATTTAATTATGGTTAAATTATGACTGCTACAGTATGAGAGTTCTCTCATTCTCGCAATTAAATTCTCCGAAAAATTATACATTACGAAACAGGTCAGCGCGTCTTCTGAATAGGACCAGAAGCACCTAACACACTTCAGGACTGGCAAAACACTGTGGCTTTGTGACCGGAATACTTTATGCAAGCATGGAGCTGGGGAATATACCAATTAGCATTATCAGAATGGGTCACTGCCTCTTGTTAAATGACTCCTAAGTGATCCCCCCGTGTGCCCTCGAATTTAGGCTTAACCATCATGACTCATTCAAATCATTAGATTTTGATATTAACTGACTGGCAGACGAGGCACAGGAGGATAAAGCCCTTAACCCACATCACTCAGTGAGCTCCTTAAGAGAGAGACACTTCAGTTGAAAAATACATAAATGGAACTTTGAGCTGCTCAATTACATGTGAAAGATACTTTACTGATCTTGCAGTCAAAAATGTACAAAGATCTTAAGAGTCCAAAGTGAAAAGAAATAGCAGTGTCACAATACTGACAGATGGGTAACACTGTCACTGTAGTTGCATACAGTGAGGGAAAAAAGTATTTGATCCCCTGCTGATTTTGTACATTTGCCCACTGACAAAGAAATGATCAGTCTATAATTTTTATGGTAGGTTTATTTGAACAGTGAGACAAAAAAATCCAGAAAAACACGTGAAAAATGTTATAAATTGATTTGCATTTTAATGAGGGAAATAAGTATTTGACCCCTCTGCAAAACATGACTTAGTACTTGGTGGCAAAACCCTTGTTGGCAATCAGAGGTCAGACGTTTCTTGTAGTTGGCCACCAGGTTTGCACACATCTCAGGAGGGATTTTGTCCCACTCCTCTTTGCAGATCTTCTCCAAGTCATTAAGGTTTCGAGGCTGACGTTTGGCAACTCGAACCTTCAGCTCCCTCCACAGATTTTCTATGGAATTAAGGTCTGGAGACTGGCTAGGCCACTCCAGGACCTNGGGACCTTGCGGGCGCTGCAGGATTTCAGTCCTTCACGGCGTAGTGTGTTACCAATTGTTTTCTTGGTGACTATGGTCCCAGCTGCCTTGAGATCATTGACAAGATCCTCCCGTGTAGTTCTGGGCTGATTCCTCACTGTTCTCATGATCATTGCAACTCCACGAGGTGAGATCTTGCATGGAGCCCCAGGCCGAGGGAGATTGACAGTTCTTTTGTGTTTCTTCCATTTGCGAATAATCGCACCAACTGTTGTCACCTTCTCATCAAGCTGCTTGGCAATGGTCTTGTAGCCCATTCCAGCCTTGTGTAGGTCTACAATCTTGTCCCTTACATCCTTGGAGAGCTCTTTGGTCTTGGCCATGGTGGGGAGTTTGGAATCTGATTGATTGATTGCTTCTGGCTCCCAGGTGTCTTTTATACAGGTAACAAGCTGAGATTAGGAGCACTCCCTTTAAGAGTGTGCTCCTAATCTCAGCTCGTTACCTGTATAAAAGACACCTGGGAGCCAGAAATCTTTCTGATTGAGAGGGGGTCAAATACTTATTTCCCTCATTAAAATGCAAATCAATTTATAACATTTTTCACATGCATTTTTCTGGAATTTTTTGTTGTTATTCTGTCTCTCACTGTTCAAATAAACCTACCATTAAAATTATAGACTGATCATTTCTTTGTCAGTGGGCAAACATACAAAATCAGCAGGGGATCAAATACTTTTTTCCCCTCACTGTAGGCGACAATAGTACCTTGAACTTTACATATCTAGCTAACCATTACCTGAAAATAAAATGGCTATATTCCTCTGTTAAAGGATCCAACCCTTTTTTTCTATTTTTGCCTAAAATGACATACCCAAATCTAACTGCCTGTAGCTCAGAACCTGAAGCAAGGATATGCATATTCTTGACACCATTTGAAAGGAAACACTTTAAAGTTTGTGGAAATGTGAAATTAATGTAGGAGAATACAACACATTAGATCTGGTGAAAGATAACGCATGTTTTTTTTATGTTTTCTATTTTCTTTTTTGTTCCATCATCTTTGAAATGCAAGAGAAATGACATTACAGGCCTTAGGGACAGGCGCAATTTAGATTTTGGCCACTAGGTGGCAGCAATATATGTGCAAAGTTTTAGACTGATCAAATGAATCGTTGCATTACTGTTCAAAATGTTGTATCAAGTGTGCCCAAATGTGCCTAATTGGTTAATTGATACATTTAAGTGCATTAACTGTGCACTCTCCTCAAACAATAGCATGGTATTCTTTCACTGTAATAGCTACTGTAAATTGGACAGTGCAGTTGGATTAACAAGTATTTAAGCTTTCTGCCCATACAAGACATGTCTATGTCCTGGAAAATGTTCTTGTTACTTACAACGTCATGCTAATCACATTAGCGCACGTTAGCTCAACCGTCCAGTGGGGGGGACCGATACTGTAGAGGTTAACATTATTGAAAAAGGGCAATTCCACAGAATGATGCACAAACAGCACAGACCATCATTCTGTTACCAAACTTTGCATAATTCTGTTACCGTGGAATAGCCCAAGAGTAGCCTAAGACCAGGTACAGACACCCCATATAGAGGGTCAGATACATGGGACTGTAAATAATTTTAAGGTCCTTTGTTGACCTGCTGTCAATTAGATGATCTCTCCAGTAATTCAAATAGAACGGGACAGTTGGGAGTACAGTCAGTAATAGTCGGACATCCTGGGGTTAAACGTCAAGACAGAGGTCTTAGACTAGAGGGTTAAAATCCCATGGTTGGTTGTGTGTCTTGAACAAACATGTTGCGCCTGAACACCCTTTGAATGTATTACCGGTTTGTGTGAACTTGTTGAGACTGCTCACCGAACACATACTGCTTGTTCCACCATGGTCGCCCAAATCTAGCGCCTGCGCAGTGCATATCTTTTTTAATCTTTGTACAGATCTGTTGTTCATGCATATTTGTTTGGAAATTAAGTGATTTACTGGACAAGTCAGACCTGTGGTGCATGCCCGGCACCTATAGCTAAAGTCAACCCTTGTGAACAAGCAAGGAGTTCATACTGAAGAAGTGGTCACTAGTCAGGATGATAGAGAAAAGGCAGAAAGGTCTGATATGAAAATGTCATGTTGTTTGTACCACCACCCTAACTGAGAACATGTGTGTGTGAGTACTCAGCAGGATACATCCCGTGAATACAGTGAGGATACTATTAGGCAACCCCAAAACGTTGGTCGTTAAAACTCACCGTCATATCTCATGAGGTGCGAGGCAGGAAAGAGCATTTGCACACCTTAGATACCTTGTGTTGAGAGGCAGGATAACACATAGATGTTTCTATGTGAATGTTCACTACCTTGACTAAGCCTTTGGCTACTGAAGGAAGCGTAAAGCTGTTAGCCACTGCACTCCTTACAGAGAGAAGGTGAAAGGTGTCCTAAAGGTGCCTTATAGATAGGAAGACAAATACCTGTCCATGCAATGCACCATGCAAAGGACTGATTAAGTCATGAGCTAATCCAGACAGGCTTTCACTTGATCCCATTTAACGAGAGGAAACTAACGATCGGAAGAGCCTGACAAGAAAAGAGATTTGGAGGAGAGATTTGTCAACGTGGACTTTCGGCTCCCATTGGTGGACTTGTTTGTCTGTGCGTAGGGTTGTTTCCTAATGACGTCATACAGTTGAGCTAAGCTTCTTATTGTTTTTAACACCTGAAGTCCTATTTTTGTTTACATACAGGACAGGTGCAGTGCCGTCGGAAAGTATTCAGACCCCTTGACTTTTCCACATTTTATTACATTACAGCCGTATTCTAAAAAGGTTTAAATACAAATGAAAAAATCCTCCGCAATCTACACAGAATACCCCATAAAGACAAAGCGAAAAACAGGTTTAGAAAAAAAAAAAAAAAAAAAAAATTATATATCTTATTTACATAAGTATTCAGACCCTTTGCTATGAGACTCGAAATTGAGCTCAAGGACATCCTGTTTCCATTGACCATCCTTGAGATGTTTCTACAACTTGATTGGAGTCCACCTGTGGTAAATTTAATTGATTGGATATGATTGGAAATGATTGGAAAAGGCACACACCTGTCTAGATAAGGTCCCAAAGTTGACAGTGCATGTTCGAGGCACAGATCTGGGGAAGGGTACCCAAAAAAACAATCTGCAGCGTTGATGGTCCCCAAGAAAACAGTGGCCTCCATCCTTCTTAAATGGAAGAAGTTTGGAACCACTAAGACTCTTCTTAGAGCTGGCCCCCCGGCCAAACTGAGAAGGGCCTTGGTCAGGGAGCTGACCAAGAACCTGATGGTCACTGACAGTAAAAGGCACATGACAGCCCGCTTGGAGTTTGCCAAAAGGCACCTAAAGGACTCAGACCATGAGAAACAAGATTCTCTAGTCTGATGAAATCAAGATTCAACTCTTTGACCTGAATGCCAAGAGTCACATCTGGAGGTAACCTGGCACCATCCCTACGGTGAAGCATGGTGGTGGCAGCATCATGCTGTGGGGGTGTTTTTCAGCAGCAGAGACTGGGAGACTTGTCAGGAACAAGGGAAAGATGAACGGAGCAAAGTAAAGAGAGATCCTTGATGAAAACCTGCTCCAGAGCACTCAGGACCTCAGACTGGGGCAAAGGTTCACCTTCCAACAGGACAATGACCCTATGCACACAGCTAAGACAACGCAGGAGTGGCTTCAGGACAAGACTCTGAATGTCCTTGATTGGCCCAGCCAGAGCCCGGGCTTGAACATCTCTGGAGAGACCTGAAAATAGCTGTGCAGCAGCGCTTCCCATCCAACCTGACAGAGCTTGAGAGGAAGAATGGGAGAAACTCCCAAATACAGGTGCGCCAAGGCTGTAATTGCTGCCAATGGTGATTCAACAAAGTACTGAGTAAAGAGGTGATGTTTTTTTTATTTTTAATAGATTAGCCCCCCCCCCCGGTGCTGGGGCCACATCACTACTACATCCTGGCATTCTTCCTGACCGCTAACATGTAAGAAGTTATGTTGTGGTATTGTCATTGTAATGTTATATCATCTATTTATATGTTATTGTAGCCACTGGCATTAATGTTTTTGCTGCCATTATGGGGTATTGTGTATAGATTGATGAGGGGGAAAAAACTATTTTAATACATTTTAGAATTACGCTGTAACCTAACAAAATGTGTAAAATGTTTTGGGGTCTGAAGGACAGGTTAGCTAAGACTAAGTCAATTTGGTGAATGAATGTAGGGCTACTAGGGTACAGGATCTGCAAAAATATAATTTATTAACAAGCAATATTCCAGCCATAGTGACCTTCAGAGCAAGGTTTAAAAAGTGATTCATTCATATTTCACATCTTGCAGCCGTTCAATATGTTGCCGACTGATTCTAAATCAGTGGGAAAAAATGTAACCTACAATGTGGTGGTGTGCGTGTTTGTATTTGCTCTCAGCGGCTTAGTATGATCATATTTAGACTAGCTACCTCAATCTCCTGCAGCTGCTCCTGGTTGGTGGAGTACATCTGCTGCAGCCCCTGCTCCAAATCATGGTTCCGGTCCAGCAGGGTCTTACCCAGCTGAGCCGCCAAATGGAGATCTGTAAATACATACATGCAAACAAAACTCATTGTATACACATTAGACATGGATCAGTTCACACTTTCACAAATGTGTACACACACACACACACAGTATGTTAGGCTCCTTTAGTCCAATATTGGGCTAACATTACTCCTTATAGTCCAAGGACATTACATGTTCTGTTTAAAGGTAAATTGGCTCTGGAAGCCAAAATAGCCAAATACTCCATTTAAAATCGATTCTCAATTGTGGTATGGTTCTAGAAACATAAATCCCTCTACTTTCATATCACATCAATATTATTTCCAAATGCAAAATACATACTTACTGTACACAGATTTAAGCGGTTTAACACAGTTGCAGCCGACAGTATTTTTTCAGTGACAACACGTGTGGCATCTGACTTCCATTTACACACGCGTTCGGAGACGCAGATAGCTAATTAGCACAGGTAGTCCACCTGTTTCTGTAAAAAAGCACTGTAACATGGAAATATGGCTGTGTGGGAACCCTAACAAAAAAAGGTGTATCAATTTAATATTTTGTTTTGTATAACGAGAACGTCTAGCAACCCAAAGGTTGCGAGCTCGAATCTCATTGCGGACAACTTTAGTATTTTAGCAACTTTTCAACTACTTACAACTTTTTAAGCTACTTTGCAACTACTTAGCGTGTTAGCTAACCCTTAACCTTAACCCTTTTAGCTAACCCTTCCTTTAACCTAACCCCTAGCCTAGCTAAAGTTATCATCCTAGCCACCTAGCTAGAATTCGTAACATATCATATGTTTGCAAAGTCGTAACATATTGTACATTCCTAACATTACAAATTATAATTCAAAAAACATCCTACAAAAATGGGTGATGGACATCCACAAATTAATACATAATATATGAAACGTATCATACTAAATGGAGTGTATTGGATTTGCATACAGAATAATACAAAATGCTCTGAGACCAGGTTGCAGCCAGCCACCTAATGTATTGGAACGGAGTGTCATGATCAACAACATACAGGTGCACAATAATAATGCAGTACACATATACATGCAAATAGTGCCCAAACAAACTACAATAAATGTAGCCTACACACACAGACTACACAACACAGACACAATAATCAACACATGGGAAGTGACAGCCTCAGGATATCCTGGCAACAAGAAGGCGCTCAGTAATTCTCAATATAGACCCCACTACTACTGACTATGTGAGTGTCACAACAGCGTTACCCTTTACAATAAGATAAGTGTGCGATACAAATCACTCAGATATTTTGTTTAGACTTTTAAAACATTTTGTTTTTAAAATGGAATGGATGTGGGTCTATGAAAGGATATCATTTGAGGCTTGCGGTTGCAATGTTAGCAATTGCATGTCTGGCACTGAACATGTAATCAGCCGGAGTGCAATAACCGTGAGGCTGTTTAAAATTAACTTGTAATTATTTTCTAATCTGTAACCTCAGATGACTGTAGAATAGTATTGCAATAAGAGGCCGGTGATTGTTCTCTGTCAGCTGCGGCTGTTTAGGGCGCAACTGAGCTATCCCTCCCTTCAACGCCCGCAACACAAGTCTCTTACCGTGCTCA
Organism: Hucho hucho; assembly: GCA_003317085.1. Lineage (NCBI taxonomy): Eukaryota > Metazoa > Chordata > Actinopteri > Salmoniformes > Salmonidae > Hucho > Hucho hucho. Next base: position 139,466 of record QNTS01002516.1, on the reverse strand, counting down.
AGGTCCTGTTTGGCATACCATGGCTCCTCATCCTTGAGCTCAAACTCTTCCTCCACTATCATATCGGTCAGCATTTCCCCCTGACAATTGTATTTCAATAGAGTGCGCGGTCCACCCGGCAGAATCCTAAAACACCGGTGTGATACACAGCCTCTGGAGTGACCAGACAATATCCTCTGGTGGCGTAGCCCGGTGTCTTTCTGCGGCAACGTGGCACTGTGCAGCCGGAGAACGAACTCAGCCCCTAAGGAAAAAGCAACAGTACTTTTTTAATGACAGTTCATTGACCAATAATTAGAAAGTAGGTGGGACCAGAGCACCTTTTTGTCCAATGTTTGTTTGTTATGGTTCGGTCACATGGATTATTGTCCCGCCTTTTTCCGCATTTACAGAAACGGGTTTGATAGCTGCAAGCGAGGAGAGGAGCATACTGTTATTATTTTATATTAATACATAGTTGTAATTGTGTATTAATCAGTGAGGTTATCTTGCCTAGTATTTTTAAAGTCTGTTTGCTGACCAAGCCGAAATAGTGGAAATCCTGCGCGTGACTGCAGCACTTTTGCCATGGAATATGAATAGCTGTTAACTCCGTTTCTATAAACTCACCTGCTTGTGTGGTCATAGAGACTTTTCACTCGACTCACTTTGCAAATCTGGGGTAATTAGAGCAAAGTGAGTAGCCTGGAGAAATTAAACCACCACCAGGCATGACCGTGGAGAAACCAGCCGCAGGTGTTCGCACCTTCGGTGGCCTGAACATCCTGAAGCACCTGGCGAGTCTGGGGGCTCACCCCGCCGCCGTGGCTTACTCCATGACCACCCTGGGAGCAGGCATGATGAACAGCATATTCAGCTTCTACTATGTCAAGCTGTTCCTCAACAAGTACAAGATATCAGAGGGAGCTTTCCATCAGTCACAAGTGAGTACTGTACTACAGGGACAGATACTGTAAACATTATCAGCGGCAGGTTGCCCAGTGGTTAGAGTGGGCCAGTAACCGAACCAAGTTATTATTTATTAAACAGCAACTGTAGCCTTCGGGCCCTATGACTATGGTGCACTTGTATAATAATAGGCCTACATTGTACACTACCCAATAATAGTATGTCAATTCAAAATGGGTATAACTGGCTAGATATGTCAAGGCTCAGTGGTAGTGAGGAATGTATGTACAATGGTATTCTTGGCCATGCAGCTTGCTCACACTTTATTAAGTGGAATGAACCACACATGACAGCATATACAGTCCTTAGACGTGTAATTTGGGCAATTGTGCCATATTAGCAACTTTGAGATACACATTAATAGGCAAACAAGACAATTATTATGTAATCTCTTCATCCTGACAGGTGGTGTACATGGTGTGGAATGCAGTGAACGACCCTCTGTTCGGCTACCTGCAGGATAACTCCCGCGTACCGTGCTGCTCTCAACGTCGTCTCTCCATCCTGTATGGTGCTCCCTTCTATGCACTCGCCTTCCTGCTCGCCTGGTTTCCATGGCGAGAGTACGCCCCCGGCGACTGGATGAGTGGCGTCCACCTGATGGTGGCGTTGTGTGCGTTCGACGGGATGCTGACATTTGTGTTGCTGGCGCAGTGCGCCCTCTTTGCAGAGATATCAGGCCACCACCAGAGCAGGCTGAGACTCATCAAATACAACCAGGTAGGAAAGGGAGGTGCTTTGTGTAGTGATTTTTACAAGTTTCATTTTAGCCTGTATGTGGTATTTATTCTGTTGTCTGATGTCAGTTAAGTGTTCTCACATTTGTCTCCTCTTCCCCCTCCTCTCCCCAGGTGGCGTCACTTATAGGTTCCTCCAGTGTTCTATTCTGCGGCCTCCTTTCCCAGAACATGGATGACTTCCCATCCTTCCAGGGCTTCACTGTCCTGGTGGCCGTTCTGGCTTGTGGCTGCATGATCTACACAGGCCTACACAGCGAGAGCCGCTTTGACACCAAAGGGTCAGCACCGGGGTCAAACTACCAAGGTTCTAGCCAATCAACTCTTTCCTTCTCCTTGGTGACCTCTATGACCTTGCAGATCCTGACCAATAGGGACTTCCAGCTCTTCGTGCTCATGAACTTCTTTCAGGTCAGAAAAAAGACTGGGATACAGCCGCTCAATGGGGCACAGCATATGGTTTGTTCTGCTAATGGGGATATGTGTGTATATGAGTGTGTACCACAGCTGACCATTCCATTTATATTTCCTATCCATTGCACTTTTTCCAGGTCTTCATGGTGGCATTCTGTAATAACTTCACTATGATCTTCGCCGAGCATCTGATACCCCCCAATGTGCTTCCGTCACTGGCCAAGAGCTTCATGTATGGAGCTGGCTTCATCTGTCCTCAGGTAACATACCGCAGCTCAAAACACTTTATACTGAGTGGAGGGGGTCACTAACCTCACTCAGCAGCACCAATGTATTGCATAGAGTGCCTTGCCAAGTGCTAACCACACACTAGACCACCTATTTTATAGCATTTCCTCATTGATTTATTCCCATAGTGTTACTTACTGTACCTTATTGTCATCTCTCTGTGGTGCGTCTCTCTCAGTTGGTTGTGCTGAGCAGTCAGAGCCTGCTCCACGGCCTAGGCTACTACAAGATCATCCTGCTCACCTTCTACGTGGAGGCTGGCATGGCTGCCGTCATGCTGGTGCTGGGGCCACATCACTACTACATCCTGGCATTCTTCCTGACCGCTAACATGTAAGAAGTTATGTTGTGGTATTGTCATTGTAATGTTATATCATCTATTTATATGTTATTGTAGCCACTGGCATTAATGACAGTGAATTTCCACATGTCAGTTATGTAATTCAGTAACATGATTTGCTCCATGAGTTGGATATACAACAGTGACATTTTACAACTGTTTGCTTTATCACACAAACACTATTTCATTGTAATTTTAAAAATAATAATATTCTCTCTGTCACCATTAAGGGTCCTTGTCCAGGCAGCCTTCAGTCTGTTTAACCTGCCTCTGGCTGACATTATCGACTCAGACCTTCAGAGACACAAGCGCAGGTAAACCCAGGTCTGCTGTGTGACAGCACAGTTATAATAGTGCCACATCAGCACACAGTGACCTCCACCCGCCCAGCCATCCATTACAGATAGACAGAAATAGAACACTACTCCCTCAGGTGTGTTCTGTAGGCTAACACTGAGCTCCATTGGCAGTGCTACAGTACCTAACAGCCTCCCTTGGAAAGGCACCTACCTAACATTACAAAAGTAACAGAGGCTGTATGTATTTTGTAGGGCACATTAAGTATGCATTGAAATTAACCCACCAAAGTAAGTGTGGAAGAGGTAAGTTATTTGGACTTCAAATGCAAAAGGTTACAATCAATGTGCATCTCTGTAAGTCACGTACAGTACACAGACAGGAATGTAAATACAGTGACGGAGGTAAACACTAGCAAAGGTATGACTAAAAGCGCCTTGAGCCCTTGATGGAAAATATAAATCCAATCATTCCAATCCATGATTATTATTGTCATTGTTATATCCGTATGACGTCAAAGTAAGTGGATCAAGTATTAAAGCCTTGTGTCCTTTCCCGCTGTGTCCTCTACAGCTCCCCCCTCTCCTCCATGGTGTTTGGGACCAATGCTCTGTTCACTAAACCAGCCCAGTCTCTGGCTCCTATGCTGGTGGTCTCCATCCTAAACCAGTTTGGCTACGAGAACCTGAAGGACGCTGGGAGGGATGCAAACACCAGGTAAGGGCTGCTGGGAGGGATGCAAACACCAGGTAAGAGCTGCTGGGAGGGATGCAAACCCCAGGTAAGGGCTGCTGGGAGGGATGTAAACCCCAGGTAAGGGCTGCTGGGAGGGATGCAAACCCCAGGTAAGGGCTGTGTCTCAACAGTCTTAAATGGCCTCTCCTTATCTACTTTTTGAATATTGTATTATTGTGGTGAGAACTGAACAGGTGAAAGTGAATTCCCTGTAGACATCCATTTTGCTTGTATCTGATCTGTCTTCGGATAAGTGAGGAGAGGGAGGCACTTTAGACTATCAAGAACAACCTTTTAAGATCCTGTTCTGTGTTTTTGATTTATTAGCTATAATCCATGTTTGCTCTGCCAGCATGCAAATTAACTTTAGCCTGACCAAACCAGTCTTACTGTTACAGCCTGGTGTATTTTGGGGCTGTAGGAGTAGGAATGATCTAGGATTGGTTCACTGCCAGCGAGTCACCTGCTGAATTAAAGTAGCATTTGATTCATTTCAGGTGCCGATATCACACATTGTTATCTGTAGATGTAGTGTTTGACAACTTGCTGGGGTTATAGCTGACATAAGACTCCCCCTAGTGGTGAAATAGCTGCATTGACATGTTACATTAATTATGTCAGTGAACCCATGGAAAGCAACTGCATTTATTCTGCGACATGGTAGTTAATTATACATTACTTTAATGTATCTCTATCATAGCATTATTAGATGTAATTTTTATGAATTGTCTTGATACACAGACATACTGTTTGAATTCATGACAACACATTTCCAGTAGCTCCTCTATATCTTGTAACATATCCTGTACTGTCTGAATAATGTCCTACTCCTCCCCTGCAGTGACTTGGAGGCCCTCCACACCACCATGTTCTACCTGGTGTGTGTGGTGCCCATGTGTGTTGCCGCCCTGCAAGTCTTCGCCTGGAAGCCCTTCTCAATACGCAACAGTCACACCGTGGACACCATGTATATCGAAGGCTGAGTTACTCAATTTATGCTGTTTATGAGTCACTGTCTATGCTGCCTTTTAAGACTTGATAGGTTGCTGCAGCACTCTTAAAGGGAACATGGTGGTGTAATGGCTGGAGGGTACTGCAGAAGAAAACACTCCATCTGTATGTGTTTGTTATGCTTGTCGGTGAACTTGTCTGGTGGTGATGAAGGGAATGGTACTGACCCTAACTCTGGTAGCAGGAGCACAGTACCTGAGTCTGCTATTACTCTATGCAATAATATTATGTTAGTTGCTGTGAAAACTGTATGACTTAACCAAGTTTGAGGGATATTGTAGCATCAAATTACTTTCACATAGTTTATTAGTTTGCAGACTTTGTTCGCCAAACAAATTGAATGTAAAACAGATTTCTTTGACATAGTGTATACATTGTGTATACTACATACTGTTATCATGGAACCTGAATCATTGTGATGTTGTGCCTTTGTCTAAATAGTTAATACCAATCAAATATGCTATTACTTTTCATTCAAATGATTTGCATTAATTTGTTGGGGAATGTTTTCTACAAGTCTTTTTACACTGTTTCCATTTTAATTAAAAACAATAAGCCTGTGCTATTTGCATGTGTTATTTACGTTGACTTTTGAAACTGAAACATGGATAAAAAAAAATGGATATTCAAATAGGTGAACTTAAGATTCAGTAGAGGGACTTCTGTTTTTCTTTCTGATTAATTTGAAGTTCATCAAATCGGGATTATTTTTGTCTTGTTACTCTCTCCATATAACATGTTTTCCATTTTAAACTGACTGAAGAGGAAAAGGCTATACGGACACTCCTGACCTGCAAACCGATATTCCAGAATTTGTTCAATTTAGGTCAGGGTTACTGGTTTGGTTAAGGTAAGGGTCAGTTTTAGATTTTGGTTAGTCATTTTGCAGGTCAGCAGTGTCCTTATAGTTTATAGTCTCTCCTGTCTGAAGATCAGTCTGTGTAGGGAAGTAGCTGTCATTAGCGGTTCTCCTTTTTGTTGAGTCACGGGTTTTGGTAAATGTCCTCTGGATGGTTGGAGTGGGGGCATTCAACCTGCAAGACGATTCAGTTGAGTTTATCAGAGTCAACATGGTGTAGATTAGATGTGTTGTTAGAGAAGAGTTTGCTTAAGAACAAGGTGTGATCATTTAGTCAATTGAAAACAGGTTGATATAACTGAGTCATAACATAAAATCTAAGCACTTTCCTAGCCTCTCTCATACTTATTAGGAAAGCCAATAAGCCATATTAAGAAAATGCAATGTGACCATCCTGTACCTTGTTTTGAGCAGGGCCACTGTGGTTGGGGTTTTTCTTGTTACTTCGTAAGTTCCTCTTGCCGTACAGCTCTTGCACAACAGCACCAAACTGTACTCGAACTGTATTCTTCTGTAAGAGAGAACAAACATCAAACAAATTGGTTACATCGCAGTGGTATATAACAACTAAAAAGTTTTATATTTCCTTGTCTTTCTGCAATGTAAACATACATTGAAGTCTCAACATTGTGAGACTGAGGATTATACTAGGAATTTACTGAAGAGGAATACCCCCTCTTACAAAACAATGATAGCAAGGGCTTAGAAATAGAACTGTTCCTTGTTTAAGACATCGGGCTTTCCACAACATGGTGAAACTAAATATTGTGAACACATTGCACATTGTGGTGGTATCAAGTATTCTTTACGACATCATGAACAACTTCAGTGAGGCAGTACAAAAGAAAAGACTGCACCTGGATGTCACTCTTCTGTGTGCCTCTGCAAACGGCAATGTCTTTCCCAGTCTAGTGTAGAATGAACAGGTTAGAATCCAATGTAGACTAGATGATTATGATGGTTGCATGATTGGTCAATATATTGTATGCATTGTTACGTCTCAAACAACAACCAATTCATAATGATCATTATATGTATGTATCTAGTGTAATACAATAGCTTACCTTCTTACGAATGATCAGAATCAGTATTGTCAGACTGTACAAGGCCAACAGGACAAACAGCAGCCACAGCAAAACATGCCAGGCCATCTGCATGCCCCTCTCTGAAAGCACACAGGAGAACTGTCACTTGGTTTTCATATGGTTGTAAAGGCCAAACTTGAGTAGAACTGCAAAGTCCCCCTTGCTACCCCAAACACTCTTACCCATAGAGATACATTAAATGATGAGTAATATATTTCAAATGACACGTGTTCTATTTAATTCTATGCTCTTACCTCTCACCACCAGCGTGGTGCCCTGCCCTATCTCCTGTGCCCCGCTGCATACCACGTCTCTAAACAAGGCAGCACAGTGGTACACCCCGCTGTCATTGGCCTGGAGTGAGTTGATATTTAGGCTGTTTCTCTCCAGGCTGTATTTGTGTTGCTGGGTCATCAGGTTGACCGAGTGGTGAGCGTCCTGCTTGAAGACGAACCAGAGGAAATCCATTTTGCTACTGGTATCATAAGCGATGTTACAGGGGAGAGAGGCTGACTGACCCCCTACCCGCCAAATGACCTCGTCTGGCTGGTGTAACGATAACCCTGGAAGGCAGTTTTCATTGTTCCCCATGATGTCTAGAGTAAAAAGAGATACAGGTACAATCATAAAGTTGTACTCCCAATCGTTATAAGTGCAGCTAATATGGAATAAAAATAATCTGATATTTTATCATACTGACATAAAAATACATTTAATTTAGCTGATATGTCCTTACCGGTTATCGAGATGAATTAGCGCGATAGAGGAGAACACTGATAAGTCAGTTCTGATGACAACATGATGTTGACGCCGTGTGTATGTGTGTGCGCGCTGTGATCTCATGACTAAGTGTGTAATAGACAGAACAGGAAGATGGATGTTTGAAATGCTCTCACTTTTCCATCCTGTTTACCAAGTATCTCATCGTTATGTGTTTGGTGTTGTAATCCCCCAAAATTTTCTCACGGTCTCACAGTTGTCAGTCAAACTGTCTTCTCGTAATGTTGCAGCATCAGTGAGAATCAATCTGTTCGCCTTTTTATTTTTTTTATTTTTTTATTAATTCAAAATACAAATCAACAATTTACATTGTTACATCATACAAAACAGAATGCAGGTATTAACGTGAAAATACAAAAACATAAAGATTATCAATGCAGTAATAAAAAATTTTTTTATAAAAAAAACAATTTTAGTGCAATTGTACTCACTCTGAAAAAATCCTATTATAATGATTCAGGAAGATGTTATTCTTGTTGTTATTCACTAGGGTTAACGTTTTAATAAGATAGTTAAATTCAATCAAAAATATGTGTAATTTTGGTGTAGAATTCTGGAATTTTTGTTTGTGTATAAAGTATTTGGCAACAAGAATAAAACAATTCACAATCATTTCAATGGTCTTGTTATCATTACAATAGTAACATATTACATCTTTCATGTCAAAAACATGAGTAGTGTTCATAATGGTAAATAAGTATTTTGCAAGGTTTTCCCAAAATTCTGACACAAATTTACATTCAAAAAACAAACGAGACAGATTTTCACCTTCTTTTTCACAGAAAAAAATCTGTTCGCCTTTCTTCAAATTCAAGGCCCTGGCATGACAGTCACATTGCGTATATTAAAACAGGAAATTCTTACCAATGGATGCTGGTGGGTGTGTTTAGCACAGGTGTCACTCAAACCGCTGTATCCAATCCGAACCCAACTTGCTTTGTAATTTACGTTTTTCTTACGCCCCCTTCCACGTCGACTTGACCTATCGCCATATTTCAACTCGTTTCATCAAAAAGGGACAGTGAAGCCGGTTAAATAAGTTAGCTAGAAAGCTAGTTTAAACCAGAAAAAGTTGTTAACAGTAGTCATTTTCACCGGTGTCAAAAGAAGGCATCAGCTCTAGCAATGAACATCTTCAGGTTAACGGGAGACCTCTCTCACTTGGCAGCTATCATCATTCTCCTGCTCAAAATATGGAAAACCAGGTCGTGTGCTGGTGAGTATATTAGCTACTAAAATGTATATTTCTTCAAATGACTTATTGGCTATGTGCTGTCTACTTATGTATTTAGTTAGTCGTCTGCCCATATTCCAACCCAGCTAACATGGATAGTTAACGTTAGCCTTCTATTCCGAACCCACAAATAGTTAGCTATGTAACTAGCTGCTAGCTACAGAACAACCAAGCAACGAATGGCATTTTAAGTGCTGATCAATATATATATATATATATATCACACACACACAAAATGATATGCAGATCATGTTGTGTGCACTGAAGTGTTCGGTTGAACGTTAGCTACTTCACAACAGTAACGTTAGCATGTCAACTTGCTAGCTGTCTAGTCTAGCGCGGCAACTTGGATTGCTATGATTTGAAAGTTAACTACTAGCTAAACTGATTAATGTTTTAATCAAAGCCTTCATTGAATATCTGTTTTGCCACCTATGTAACTGTTAGCTAGCTAACTTGCTATGCAAAACAACATGTTAACTACGGTATCTAATTTAGCTAGCTATGAAAAAATCGATTGCTCATAAAGTGATGCAAGTTTGGACACTACCTTGCTTTCAGGTGAGGTATTTCTGAATAACTTATGTTTAAACATCCTGTCTAGTGTCACCTTGTTTTCTGCAACAGTCTGGCATGCGAGTTCACTCAATGTAGCCCGGCGTTTGATCTGGACTCTGACGTGGCATTCTTGAAAGTCTCACGAAATTAACTGTTTAGGTGGCAAGGAATCAATGCATTCTCACTCAAAAGTAGTCGACACTTCTACATTTGTCTCATTAGCTGAACACATCCTATATTCTAAACACTCGCACACGTTTCTCTCATCGACCTTGTTTGCATCTGTCTTTTTCCAATACCAGTCACTAATATATGGAATAAATAAGATTTATTGTGCACATTACGATTAGGCCTACATGGAGATAAATTAGTAACTGAGTGATCACCCTAGTCTTGAGATGCTGCTGTATTTCTTAATGTAGTTTCAGCAAACTGATACAGTTCATTTACCTTCTAGTCAGACAAATGGGTTTGGCTCATTCACATTTCCAACTGCTGATAAGATACTATCACACTTGCAGCCCTGACTGGGCAGGGGCTTGCAAAGGAAGACAGTTTCAGAAGTTGTGAAGGACTTGCCATTCTTACAGAACTTGTTATTGAAGTGATGCAAAACTAGAAGAATACTTTCTTATTTCCTTCCTGGGTATTATCCGTCCTACTGTTGTAAAACTGGTCGTCCCTTCCAGGTATCTCCGGGAAGAGCCAGATCCTGTTTGCTTTGGTCTTCACTACTCGCTACCTGGACCTCCTCACCTCCTTCATTTCCCTCTACAACACCACCATGAAGGTAAGAGGATGACTGAGCCTTCCTTTCCTTCTCTACATATCTCCAAACCACTGATAATATTGATTGTGTTATGAGTTGGGCCTGGTGGAATCCCTTAGTTGTCTGCATAAGCAATTGACAACGTCCTCACCAAATCTCTCTGGGGCTTCAGATAAGTTCTATCTGTAGATTTCATCTGGCCCTAGTCCTTATGAGAGACGGTCTAGACTGTGCTACTATTTTCTTCTCAGCACCATTAACATGGGATGTGTTCATTTTCTCCGTCTCCTCTTCCCTGCAGGTGATCTACATTGGTTGTGCCTACGCCACTGTCTACCTGATCTACATGAAGTTCAAGGCCACCTACGATGGGAACCATGACAGCTTCCGAATGGAGTTCCTGGTGGTTCCTGTAGGGGGCCTCGCCTGCCTGGTCAACCATGACTTCTCTTTCCTAGAGGTTAGAGACATTTACATTACATATAAAGGAGAGACCCCTAGTTGATGGCTACTTAACCTATTCTGTATGGTCAGTTGTGAGAGAGCTGGCGGATGAGATTAATGGCTAATATACAGTGTTGTGTGTTTGTCTTTCTATCAGATCCTGTGGACATTCTCCATCTACCTGGAGTCAGTGGCCATCCTGCCCCAGCTCTTCATGATCAGTAAGACGGGTGAGGCAGAGACCATCACCACCCACTACCTGTTCTTCCTGGGTCTCTACCGGGCCCTGTACCTCTTCAACTGGATCTGGCGCTTTTACTTCGAGGGTTTCTTTGACATGATTGCCATCGTGGCCGGCATGGTGCAGACCATCCTCTACTGCGACTTCTTCTACCTTTATGTCACCAAAGGTGAGTGTCCACCTAAATGTCCACCTCTGATTTCTGTTCTGCCATCTGTGTTTCGCTGTTTTACCTTCTGGTATTGTATGTATGTGTAAGTAAGCTTTGTTGGAGTAATTGATGGTTGAGTTTGTAGGACTACATCATATCCTAAATGTGTTATAATCTATCTAGATACACTTTGAATGTTGTAGTACACAGGAGTCAGCACACTGCAAGGGAAATACATGTCAGAGGGTCCAATGATTTTTTTTTTAAATATGTATCTCAATAATCTTCAGTGCTGAAAGGAAAGAAGCTGAGCCTGCCAGCATGAGAGTTTCAGACGGAGACCCCGTGTCTCCCAGCAGACTCAGGGTGCGTGGAGATGACATCACGGAACCACGCTGAGCGAGCACAAGATGCCTGAGAGACAGAGCGACTCAAGTGGGAAAAACGCTAGTCTTAATGAATAACTTTGAACTGGTAAACAACAAATGGCTCCAAAACTGAATGAGAGGTCATCCCAGGTCTTCATGCAGTCTTCAGATATCTGTTTTTAGCATCTAGCCTTACCTTTTCTCATTGCTGTTCAAAATAGAAAGAAAACATGTTTTATTTTTTACATGTGAGGTGTGCTCTTTGATGGCTCAACATGCATTGTATCGATTAGGGTTGACTCAATGCAAAGTACCATGCCAAACTTCAAAATGAAATGCAAAAATGTAGTCTTTATGATTTAAGATGGAAACGATGTGTCTAGGAGTGTTATGTAATGATTTTGTCTTGCTATTTTTTCATAGTTTTTTACATGGCTGTACCCCCTTGGCCAATTTATTATTCACAACTACATTTACTTATGTTCTGTAGGTGCTCTTTCCTTTGGATATCCCAGTTTGCACTCCTCTCTTGAAAAAGTTATCCTGCAAAGCCCACTTCCTGGTTCTTGTGTTTTATAGAACCCTTTGCCCAATTTTCTTTCTTCAGTTGCCCTTTTGACATTTTTGGGAAAATTTGCTTCAATGCAGTTGTCAAATTTGAAAAGCATAAATTCTTTATCTTGGTGTCCTCCATTATGTACATACTTGCCATTCTAAGATGAAGGTCCCATCTTAACATGATCCATATCACCTTTCACATCACCAACCAAAAGAGTTTATTGCATTACTTAGGCCCAGCCTCAGCTTGTTCAACATTGGATGATTGTAAGTAATTTAGGGGTCCGTATCAGTAAATGTGCTCCCCGATAGGGCTATTTGGTTTGTTTTCAATGCAGTCATAATGGTTAATTTGGTATTGATTGAATACTGTAATCGCCTTTCATGGTCAGTTTGTTGTTTAGCTGTTTAAATAAAGGTGCAGTCATTTGTCACAGAGGTAAAAGACCAATTGGAATGTAAATGATATTCTAGAACAGGGTTAAGGAGGAATGCGTGTGAGATATGGTGTTTGGTACGTATGCATTTGAGTTAAATGTTGATTTGACCCATTTTTCCAGCTAAGTAAACCCCCCCATAGTCTTTTCATTTGAGTCATTCCTATAGCTTCTTCTAAGTTGCATGATACCTGTGATACCACCTCAACTCCAATAAACTTTTTATGAAAAAACACAATTGTACCTTTTTACTGTGAAAAAAGATTAGACAAAAAATGGTAAGTACTTTATTAGAATCCCCATTAGCTGTTGCAAAAGCAGCAGCTACTATTCCTGGGGTCCACATTAAACATGACAGAACATTTAACAAGAACTGCTAGCATACTGCACACACTGTTTACAAAATAAACTGATTGTCAAACACAATGTAGCAGTAACATGTATATTATTTGCACTACTACCTGGTCATCTGTCATGTTCTAAATGGGCTTTGTTTAACAACAAATCATTTCTACCATTACAGGTGCTTAGTCCCCTCCAATAAAAACCAAGGTACATTCATTGCATGTAACATCTGACATGCAGACTAGCAACCGATAGCAGCTTGAATTTCAACTATGTTTATCATGTATAAAATATACATTAGGGTGCATCAAAAAACACAATTCTTGAATTTTGATATGGCTGGGTGCTAAAAGTGTTCCAATATATGTAGAAACAACACATGCAAAATATTTTTCCAGTACATGATGATTTAGGGGTGCCACCGACATCTGTTTTTGTTGGATAAAGTGGTTAACAGTGCTTAATGGTCGCCATGGAGATCTGAGGTAAACAATACTACAGCTCAAGAAAACTGAGGTGATCTTTCTGTGTTGGGTATGTATTATTACATATTACTATCATATCTGTAGTTGTGTCTTTGTATACTTATTTATCATAAGTCATTTAAGTCATATTTATAGGTATTTGGTGCTCATTACATCTAGCTAACATTAGCTAGCAACAGTTTGCTAACCACAGTTAGCTATCTATGTTAGCTAAGCTATTAAGCTTAACATCAACAGTATTCTAGAGTGGACAATGTCATATTCAGAGTATAGATGTCTCATGTTTATTGAGAGTAGCATTGTAGTTGTTACAGTAGATTAACATTTTAAGTATATTTGTATATTTGCAAGCACAGCTAGCTACTCTGGTAGTGATGTAACGGTAAGTTATGATGAAGTTAGACAGCTAAAATTTGAGGCTTATGCAAGAATGGTTTATCATAATTGAGTGATATTAAGTATGGTAAGATATGATTTTAAACACTATCCTTGAGCTTGTATCCTTTTCATTCTCAGGCACTGCACAACACAACCCACCCCAGGATCCAGCTCTCCTAAGATGCTGCCCTCACCAACTGGTCCCTGCCAGACTAGCAGTCGCAGCCTGGTCTTTGGTCTGGGCCCCAGCATCACCAGTGAGGATGGCATCATCACCGGGGCCAAACTGCCAACTGGTCGTCAGATCTTACGCTGCATGCTTGCCAAGAAACCTGGTGCAAATGGAGCATTGTCGCAGTTCGAGGCAGCCAAGGTTGTCTTGAAGCAGGTGCGGCCATTTTACAAGAAAGCCAACATCCCAATGGTGAGCGACAAGCGTGCGTGCCACAAGATGGTAGACTTAGTCAATGCTAACAACAAGCTGCGGAAAATCTCCCAGGCCATGCGCTCCAGTGAGACTACAGCGAAACATTTGGAGAAAATGGAGTGCAGACTTGATGCCACATTTCCGCTGTGGCCTCCAAATGTTGAAAAGCTGATTGATAACCCAGAAGACCTAGCTTTCTTGGCCAGCATGAAGACTGACAGAGTGGCCACATTTGGTGTATTGGACAAAAAGCTGCACCTCAAGGTGAAGCGGCGAGAGGAGCGTCAAGCTGCCGCAGCAGCCAGACAGTCCCGCTGTGAAAAGGAGCTGGAGGAGGTGACGGCAATGTCCAGCTTGGAGTCGGAGAGTGATGAGGAGTCAGAGGAGGATACTAACACAGTCTATCCACCATCTGAGGGCGTACCATCCCACAAGCATAAGAAGACTGGAACAAACGTCTTCATTCCACATGACATCCTTAGCCGACCAAGTGTCGTGTCACTGGCTACAAGGTTGAAGATGTCACCAATGCAACAGGCTGCCTTCACTCGTGGCCTTGTTGCAGAGTCAGGTGGTGAATGTACACATCTCTCTGCATCTTACGCAACANGCTTTGATGGAGCAGCACATCGCGTTGCTTCCCCAGGGCACAATCACCACACGGCAGCAGGTGCCGAAGATTCGGGCATTTGCCATTTTCATTACACACATCTATGCAAAGTGGTGGTTGACCTGCGAGAAAGCTGTAGATGCTGCCTGGAATGACCTGACACTCTACCACCACCTGCAGGCATACAAGGCTGTAGATGAGGGCATTGCAGCATCAGCGATCAAGGCGCTGGAGAGGCATCGCTGGTACCTGACAGGTGAGATGCTACCCCTGGCTCTCTTCAGCAGCAAGGTGCCCAATGATGACAAGCGTGCACTTGCCAGAGCGATCTTGGAGCACAAGCCCGCTGATCTCCCCATGCACATCCCTGAGCAGCGCTTTGGCACTGGCTTTGGCAAGCCAAAGTTCCCCACCCTCTTGCCAACCACCAGCTTGGCTGACCTCGCCAATAAGGATTGCTGGTTTGGGATGCACCAGCTGCACATTGATCCAGAATTTATGTCTCTCGATGTGAAGGAATGGGCGACCAATGCTGCGTTCAAAAAAAGTGAGGTCAATGTACGTGCAATGAACGTGGTCAATGACTGTGCCGAGCGTGGCGTCAAGCTCACATCCGACTTCGTCGCAGTGGCAAGGAAGGAGCAGCACCTGCAGAATGTGCTGCAGGCAGTTGAACATGACCGCAACCAACAGCCAAACCTTCGCCGCTGCAAACGCAAGCTAATCCCTGAATAGGACGGTTACTCTTGGGTGGCGGGTGGGGAGACATATCTGGGGGGAGACGCACTGGCTAGGTTCAGAGTTCAGGTTCAATTTCCTCTCTCTTTCTCCCTGGTGATGTTGCTCAGTGGAGCAGACTCTGGCACAGACTGAGCAATTAAGTTTGAAGTTTAGTTAGTGTCAGCTCTTACCATTAGGCCCTGTTAGTTGCCAGTGAGTTAGAAGAAGAAGAAGTTAGCCACTAGAGAGGGTTTGTTCTTTTAAGTGTGTCAGTATCGCCCCTTGTGTTTAACAATAAAGTCAATTAAACTTTATATGTGTGTCCGACATCCATCACTGCTGCACAAAATTCAGGGTAAGGCCACGTGAACATGTCCCATTGACCTCTATTCATTTTGTCTATAGGACAAATGAATGGAGAATCTTGAAAGTTGAATTCTGAGAAATGCCCAAGTTGCCCAAAGGGCAAACAAACAACTTTTACTTTGATAACCCTATAGAACATGTTACTGTATAAAAGTTAACTGTACTCAACATTTCCAGGTCAACCTTATGGCAATTAGACAAAAAATTTCACATTTTTTGAAATTACGCCAAAGTTCATGTGTTAGGTGGCACCCCTAAATCTCAATGGAATTCCTCAAAACTTTGCAAAAGTCATTTTTATGTTAATTTGAACAAAATGCAATGCCAGCCAAATTGATATTTTGAAATTAAAATTTCCCATTCAAATTTGATGCACCCTAATATACATCTTTGTTCTCTTAACCCTTAGAAAGATCAAGAAAATAGAGATATTAGTACAAATGCTATAATGCAATAAAATAAAACAATCAATGTGCTTACATTCAGTCAGGTGAAATTATACAACCTCCAGAATCATATAAAGAAATATTAATACTTGTATCAATGGTGATGATTCCATTGGACTGTTTGGATAATAGATTTTTCTAGTTAAAGGCCCAGGGCAGTTAAAAACATGATTTTTCTTTGTTTTATCAATATTTCCAGATGAGGTTGGAATAATACTGTGCAATTGTGAAAATGATGCCCTTTCAGTGTAACAGTTGTTTGAAAAGACCACCTGAAATTTCAGCCTGTTTTGGTGGGCTGAAAATGTGGCCTGCCTGTTGACATCACCTGGCGGTAAATTAGTTAATAGATCAATAAGAAAGTGAGTTCCAAACGTCTCTGACAATAACAGCTATTTTTCAGTTTTTACCTTCCCACTTAGACCTGAACAATTATTGCTTGAGAACATGGTCTTTGCTAAGAAGCAATTTTTGTTTGTTTTAATTTAAAACAAATCACAGTAAGGTACTTAAGAGGACTGCAGTGCAGTGATCAGTATACGATTGTG
This sequence comes from Hucho hucho, assembly GCA_003317085.1. Classification (NCBI taxonomy): domain Eukaryota; kingdom Metazoa; phylum Chordata; class Actinopteri; order Salmoniformes; family Salmonidae; genus Hucho; species Hucho hucho. The sequence goes on along the minus strand of QNTS01002516.1, from coordinate 122,887 downwards.
TCTGTAGAAGGCCATCTCCATCACTAACGCTGCAGCTCCTTAAACCTCAGGCTTCCCATAGGCTTCTTCATATTCTTCTCTGTCAAATTTAAAGTAGGGGAGAGAACAAACAACTTGATTGAGTATTACATTAAAGGGGCACTTTAAACTTATGAGAAACAACATTGTATGATAAATCTAGAAAGGAGTTTTTGTTCATCAACCAAATTATGTGTTAAGTTGAACACACCTATCTTCTTCCATGACTGTTATATTTGTCGCAGGCTCCAACCTAGTGACTCGGTACTTACTGGCACTGGGTAAAAGAGAGAAAGAAAGAGGGAGAGAATGAGAATCTCAAATGAAGGGCCTCTGTGTGTGTGTGTGTGTGTTTACTCCAGGCTGTGTGTTTTGATACCGCTGGCTGTAGTAGAAGTTGAGCACATTGTAAGAGGTAATGTAACAGGCACCGAGGACCAAGGAGACCAGGATGGCGAGGATGGCCAGAGCAGAGAGCACACACAGCAGACTGACCCCTCCCAGGGACAGCAGAAACACTGGAGGGAGAGAGAGGAGGTAGGAATAATGAGGAAAAACAAGAGTGAAAAAGGGTTTCAGTATTAGCCACCTTCATTGTCCTTGATAGACAGGCATTCAGGCTAGTTGTTATACTACACAGCTGGGAAGAGTGTATTGGTACTGTAGTAGTGGACAGTTGGTATTGTAAGGACGTACCCTCCAATAAAACTAAACCCACGGTGGCACCAATGAATGTAACAGTGGCAAAGGTCAGGAAAATCCCAATGGGTACAGTGGCCATGGCGCCAAATACCAACACAGCCAGGGCTAAGAATGGGTGGCCATTGAGGTACTGCCCCATTGATGTGTTCATCAGCTCTGCCACCTAATGAGAGAGAGATGGGTCGTGAATATGCTTCACATTACCTATTGTCCCTACATGCCTGTTACTGTTAGACCAAGAGTTTGTAACAGTGTTGCTGAAGAGGAGACAGGGTGCACTGTTACCTTGGGGCCATAGTACAGGCTGTCCATCATGCTACTCAAACTGCCTCGAAGCTGCAGTAGCCCTTTGGGGATAGTTGTCACATTGTTGCACTCCATTGTTTGGTTTCTGTCATGCACAGAATAAGTGGAAGAGGAGATAAGAGGAGGGGTGAGGGATACATTTACAAATAAATAAATGTCGCTATGTCACATAGTTTAGCTAACTCTCATGGAGACACACATATGAATACCGGGTATCTAGCTAGCTCACTTATAAGTCTATGACACATCAGCTAATGTTAGTAGTAGCTGGGTTTCTTGGTTTGTTTACTTTCACTAACGTTAGTCTAGCTGAATAGCTACATCTATTTCCAACGACTCGATGTCTCTCATTGGGATATGGCCAAGTCCCATATCGCAGACATGCTATCTGAAGCAACACATTGAGTTACTCCTCAATTCCACACGACTTTAATTTTATCACAGCAAATCATGTAGTTGTTCGCTACTAATCCAAACGTTTTGCAAAACTGTTCGTTACCTTATTCTTCTATAATATTATGGCGGTCCGCAAACAAACGTTATCGTTGAATGCCGCCACCTACTGTACTGGAGTGTCTAGTCAATCACAGTTTACGGACTAAAGAACCAAACATTAAGAAAAACTAAACCCTCCAATCTAATCCGGTACTACTCTGTTCGTTACCTACCTGTCAGTAAGTGTGCCGACTAGTTTGAAGCTGCGTGTGAACTATCGCGAGGTTAACAAAAAGTTGTAAACTGCATAGAACAAAAATTACTAGGACTGAAAAGCATGTCTGACTGTTACATAGAAATAGAACCTATAGAACAAACAACACATTCAAGAAGTTTGCATCCAAATGATCTACCCTTCTCCCCAAATGTACACAGAGAGGAATAGGCAGTTGTCAGCGTAAAAAATACAACAAAAAATCTTATACAAAGGACAACAGACAGAATCAAGGCTTGGACTGGCAACCCTGCAGTCTCGAGGCAAATACTACATACCTTTCTTCACAGATAAAATTAAATAACTGTTGATGAGAATATTTGCTTACTGGTCATGAAAAACTAAAACAGAAAAGCAACTAAACAAGATGATGCAAAATAACTTGTCTGTACTTCATGACAAAGAAAATAAACAGAGCCTGCCCACTGGTCATTCTCAAGCATACCTCTCTTCTTTGCGCTTTTGCGAGCAGGGAAACACTGTGAGACATCTCACTCCTATTATCATAGAACCGGGGTTACACAAGTAGCGTAAGTTCTATTTCAAATACTCGTTTCGATGTCTCACATTGGGATATGGCCAAGTCCCATATCGCAGACATGCTATCTGAAGCCAGGGTAGTCCCAACAGTATCACCCCTCAAAGGCTCCGACACTGAGAACAGTATGCGCCAATGAAGTTGTAATGACTTCCAGTCGATAAAACCTCAAAAGTATGAGTGGTGGCCCAACATGCCGTCTCACAAATCTTTTATAAAGAGACGCCTTTGAACAGAGTTGACCCCCGTTACAGGAGGGCACCCAAGACACTAAAGAGTTCGTCACTGTTACGTCATGCGCAAAGCACGTACTGGACATAAACAGCCGAGACACTCTTCTTCCGTAGAAGTGAAGGGAGGCGGTTGAAAAGCCATAAACTCTAAGGCGAGACAATTGTAATTGCAGCTGACCTTAGGCATAAATGCTGGGTTGGGTAACAACGTTACCTTGGATAACACCAGGGCAAACTGTAGGCATGAATGGTGGACTTTATTCAGAAAAGCCACCTTTAAGGAGCGATATTTCAACTCCACGCTTTCCAGCGGCTCAAAAGTTTGCTGTGAAATCCCCTCAAGCACAATAAACATATACCAAGACGGGGCTAAAGGCTTGGAGACTGGGCGTAAGCAACGCGCTCCCTTCATGAAATGACATAACAGAGGGTGTTTCCTTACGGTGTTGTTAAACCCTATCGACAGGCCAGCTAGATAGACCTTAACAGTGGAAGAGAAATTTCCCTCTGTCCAAAAGGTCCTGCAAAAACCAAACAAAATTGGATACAGAGCGATTGGTAAGGAATTATCTGTTTTAGGTCACACCACGTCTCAAAAACACACCACTTGTTTCCATACAGTGAGCCTGTAGAAGGGGCTCTGGCACTTTGGATAGTCTCAATGTCTCCAAGAAGCAAGCTTGTCACATTCATCTTCTCAAGAGCCAGGCCAACAGGGCCATGGTTAATGTGTGAGGGTGGAACCTCTCTCTATTCGCCTGGGTCAAGAGATCCCTGCGTAGAACTAGTTGCCAGGGCTTGTTGTAAAGGAGGAGAATCATCTCCACTGACCAGAGTATCAGAAGTGTAGAGAGGAGTAGGCAGGAGGCAGTCACAGGTTTAGAACTACTGAATTTATTAAAGCAAAACCCAAAGTGCAAAATAATAAAGTACTCAGGAAATAGCAGGCAATTCCGCTCAGGAAAACAAGCAACATTTACAATGACCGACAATGACAAATGACAGAGGGAGTATATATACAGTGGTAGAGTGGGGATTTAAATCAGGTGTGTGTAATGATGACGAGTTTGGGGTTGACGAGTGAAGGGTGTTTGCCAGCAGCAGGTTCGGCAGCAGCTAGAAGGCCGGCGATGGCGAACGCCTGAGCTGGACAGGAGGGGGAGCAAAAGCAAAGGATGGTGTGACAAAGAGCTCCCCTGGCCATCAAGGGGCCAAAATGAGAAATAATCCTACCCACATCCATATTTATTTTGTATTTATTTAACCTTTATTGAACTAGGCAAGTCAGTTAAGAACAAATTCTTATTTACAATGACGGCCTACCAAAAGGCAAAAGGCCTCCTGCGGGGACGGAGGCCTGGGATTTAAAAAAATAAAAATAAATACAATATAAATATAGGACAACACACACGTCACAACAAGAGAGACCTAAGACAACAACACAACAAGGCAGCAAAACATGACAACACAGCATGGTAGCAACACATGGCAACAACATGGTAGCAACACAACATGGTAGCAGCACAAAAACATGGTACAAACATTATTGGGCAAAGTCAACAGCACAAAGGTCAAGAAGGTAGAGACAACAATACATCATACAAAGCAGCCACAACTGTCTGTAAGAGTGTCCATGATTGAGGCTTTGAATGAAGAGTTTGAGATAAAACTGTCCAGTTTGAGTATTTGTTGCAGCTCGTTCCAGTCGCTAGTTGCAGCGAACTGAAAAGAGGAGCGACCCAGGGATGTGTGTGCTTTCGGGACCTTTAACAGAATGTGACTGGCAGAACGGGTGTTGTATGTGGAGAATGAGGGCTGCAGATATCTCAGATAGGGGGGAGTGAGGCCTAAGAGGATTTTATAAATAAGCATCAACCAGTGGGTCTTGCGACGGGTATACAGAGATGACCAGTTTACAGAGGAGTATAGAGTGCAGTGATGTGTCCTATAAGGAGCATTGGTAGCAAATCTGATGGTCGAATGGTAAAGAACATCTAGCTGCTCGAGAGCACCCTCACCTGCCAACCTATAAATTATGTCTCCGTAATTAAGCATGGGTAGGATGGTCATCTGAATAGTTTGGCAGCTGGGGTGAAAGAGGAGTGATTAAGATAGAGGGAACCAAGTCTAGATTTAACTTTAGCCTGCAGCTTTGATATGTGCTGAGAGAAGGACAGTGCACCGTCTAGCCATACTCCCAAGTACTTGTATGAGGTGACTACTTCAAGCTCTAAACCCTCAGAGGTAGTAATAACACCTGTGGGAAGAGGGGCATTCTTCTTACCGAACCACATGATCTTTGTTTTGGAGGTGTTCAAAACAAGGTTAAGGGTAGAGAAAGCTTGTTGGACACTAAGAAAGCTTTGTTGTAGAGCATTTAACACAAAATCTGGGGTGGGGCCAGCTGAGTATAAGACTGTATCATCTGCATATAAATGGATGAGAGAGTTTCCTACTGCCTGAGGTATGTTGTTGATGTAAATTGAGAAGAGTGGGCCTATGATTGAGCCTTGGGGTACTCCCTTGGTGACAGGCAGTGGCTGAGACAGCAGACTTTCGGACTTTATACACTGCACTCTTTGAGAGAGGTAGTTAGCAAAGCAGGCCAAAGACCGTTCAGAGACACCAATACTCCTTAGCCGGCCCACAAGAATGGAATGATCTACCGTATCAAAAGTCAATAAAAATAGCAGCCCAATATTGCTTAGAATCAAGGGCAATGATGACATAATTGAGGACCTTTAAGGTTGCAGTGACACATCCATAACCTGAGCGGAAACCAGATTGCATACTCGAGAGAATACTATAGACATCAAGAAAGCCAGTCAGTTGATTATTGACAAGTTTTAACCAACACGTTTGATAAACAGGGCAACATAGAAATAGGTCTATAACAGTTAGGATCAGCTTGATCTCCCCCTTCAAATAAAGGGCGAACTGTGGCTGCCTTCCAAGCAATGGCAACCTCCCCAGAAAGGAGAGACAGGTTAAAAAGGTTGGAGATAGGCTTTGCGATGATAGGGGCAGCAACCTTAAAGAAGAAAGGGTCTAAACCATCTGACCCAGATGTTTTTTTGGGGTCAAGATTAACGAGCTCCTTTAGCACCTCAAACTCAGTGACTGCCTGCAGGGAGAAACTTTGTAGCGGGGCAGGGGAAAAATAGGGAGAAGCATCGGGGATAGTCGCATTAGAAGGGGTCGGAGATGATGAAATGTTGGACGGGCAAGGAGGCATGGCTAAGTCAAATAGGAATCCTGACTTAATGAAGTGATGATTAATGAGCTCAGCCATGTGCTTCTTGTCAGTAACAACCACATCATCAACATTAAGCGACATGGGCAGCTGTGAGGAGGAGGGTTTATTCTCCAGGTTGTTAACCGTTTTCCAGAACCTCTTGGGGTTAGACCCACAGAGAGAGAACTGCTCCGTAAAGTAACTAACTTTGGCCTTCCGGATAGCCTGAGTATACTTATTTCTCATTTGCCTGAATGATAGCCAGTCAGCCTGAGTATGCGTGTGCCAAGCCTTTCGCCAAATGCAATTCTTGAGGTGGAGTTTCTCTGCAAGATCATGGTCGAACCAGGGGCTGAACCTGTTTTTAATTCTCATTTTCTTTATGTGTGCGTGTCTGTTAACAATACCACTGAAAATATCAAAAAAGAAGGTCCAAGCGTCTTTAAAACCCGCAAATCAAATTGTTTGGCGACAGACTTGGTAGAGACAACCGAGCACTGAAGGTGATCCTTGGTAAAGATTGCCACTCCCCCACCTTTGGAAGATCTGTCTTGCCGAAAAAGGTCATAATCAGAAAGGTTAACATCAGTATTCAAAACTCTCTTCCTTAACCACGTCTCAGTAATGACCAACACATCTGGATTGACCAGGTAAGATGAATACAAAGCCAGCGAGAGGTAGTTAGAACAGGATGGGAGGCCAAAAGTCTGTGTAACCAATAAAGAGTCAGAGTCCCGAGTGTGGGAACAAACATAGTCTGTCCCACGGTTGGGTAAAGAAAGTTTGTAGTCACCAAAGTATGCATGAGTCATGATGCAAATAGCAAAATAACAAAATGCACAATATAAAAAATATATACATAATGACTTGGGGCTAGCCATTATAAGTTCAGAGTCACTCGCCCCAACAGTGCGTGTGTGCTGGTGGCGAGCGAAAGCTCGGGAGAGAGGGGTGAGTGTGTTGGAGGTACCTGTACCAGACTGGGGGAGACAGGCCAGGGCAGACGGTGCACAGATCGCCAGGTGGAATCCAAGCAGCAGTGCAGCATGCAATGGGAGTAGGTGTGTGTCACACCCACTTGGAAAAAACGTTTATTTGAGGAGGCAGATTTCTTGTCGAAAATTCTATTGAATGGTCTTTGAACAGCAGGAGGGGGCTTCAGAGGACGCTTCAAAGACTCCTGACACTGGTTGGGCCAAAAGCCCTTTTACTTCACACCTTAGTGCTAATTGAATTTGTATCTGGTCTGTCCTTTCAAGCCTGGGAGCTGTTTGTTTGTAGCTTGGAAAAAGAAAACCTTGGAAGCAGTAATCTCTCTGGTTAATTGTGGTCAAAATTTGTTTGTAGGTTTGGAGTTTTGATCTGGAGCGAAGGCCATGCTGTGGAGAGTAGCCTCCTGCATATGTACCTGCCGAAAAATCCAAGTTCATCTAACTCCAAATCTATCCTTTTGTAAAAAAACATGTTGAAAGATGTGAGAGCTCACATTAAGCTGTGTCTCTCTCTCTCTGAGGGGGGCATGTCCTCTACAATTCTATAAATCCATACCCACACATGCAGTCAGGCCCTATCCTTTTGGGGGCCCTAAGCCCTACATTTTGACTTTTTAACGTTAATTTCCTGCAATCTTACACCATGGGTCGTAGAGAAAATGTTTCAGTTTTAAAGCAAGTTTGATGCATTTCTACAAATTTTTCCATGTGGCTGAGGGAACATTTTGGGGTTTTACAGGTAATGCCTTGCAATTCTACACATTTTGCCATAGAGTGCAGAGAAATGTTTGCCGTTTTTAAGCTCATTTCCTGAAATTCTACACATTTTGCCTTGACGTAGAGTATGTTAATATGATATCTGAGTGAGAGTCACTTCCCAGAGCTGGCTAGGCTAACTTGCTGACATGGGCTAATTGAGTGACTGTCAGTGACCCCAACTGAATTCCTAATATTTGGAAAGTGATCTGCGGGCCGTGCCGTCAGTTACCCAATTCCTTTCATAGAGCAATACCTTTGGCCAAGGGTGTGCTGGTATATGCAATCTCAGTGGTACATCTCCTGCTATCACAAAGAACAACGGGCAGTGCGTGTTTTTGTGCGATGCGAAAAGATCTATGCTGGCTAGACCGTATCTCTCCCAGTCTTGGTTCACCACCTGGGGATGGAGCCTCCAATCCCTGTATAGGGGATTCCCTCTGGACAACAAGTTCGCTCTCACATTCAGTACGCCTGGGACATGACTCACATGTAATGAAAGTAGGTGTGCTCTGCTCCACAAAATAATCTTGACAGCTAGTCTGTGTAGATGCAGAGAGTGAGTGCTCCCCTGGCAGTTGATGTATGCCACCACAGTCGTATTGTCTGACCCAACAAGCTCTTACAGTCTCACTGCAGAATTAGACATTCATCCACGTTCTCCAAATGTCAAATTTATAAGTTTTTTAGTTAGTCCTGCTGCTCTGTATCGTTCCATTTCTCCAAACAGCACTCATTACGAATGGTTAGCGTAAGGGTTAAGGTTTGGGATAGGGTTAAAAACCCCAAATAAAAAAACAACTGGGATCAGACACACAACCTTCTGATCCGGAGTCGCAGTCATTCCAATGGGTAAGGGTTAAGGTTAGGGATACGGTTGAACAGGGAGAGGCACTGTTGGAATGACATGATGTGGCCGTCCAATAGCGTAGCCCGATAAGAGAGAGAATCCAGTATTCTACAGCTCTTTTTCTGGTTGATCTTGAACCATAACTCTTTGAGGTGGGTTACAAGGGAGCCGTGTCTTGTACCGCTTGCTTGGGTGCTATAGCCTCCACACACTTGCTGAATGTACGGGAAGCTAGGGCTAGCCCGAAGGGAACAGCAAGGTATTCGTAGGCTGTGCCTTCAAAGGCGAACCTGAGAAACTTCCTGTGTGCTGGCAGAATATTTTTGTGAAAATAAGCATCCTGAGGTCAACTGAAGTGAGCCAGTTGCCTCGACAAAAAGAGCAAGACAGCACATTGATAGTAAGCATATGGAACGTGAACTTCCTCAGGAAGCTTTTGAGGACCCGTATGTCCAAAAGGGAACCAGGAAGTACTGGAGTAGAGTTACGTAAAACCCTGAAGCCCTGGCTCGTGGATGGGGGGACCGGGTTACCACAGTACCCAGGTCTACGGGGCAAGCAGAAGTTGAAGACTTCACTTTCATTCTTGAAAAGTTTGCACTTCTGCTGCATGGCAGTGATAGAAGGCCCAAACAGTTAATTCGGCACTATAGGAGCGTCAAGGAAATCTGCCTATTCTTTGTACGAGAGGTTGGACAAGTTAGCTAGGTGGCTAGGATAATAACGTTAGCTAGCTGGCTAAGATGCTAACGTTAGCTATCTGGCTAACGTTAGCTAGTCAGCTAGCTTGCCAAATAGTGATTTTCGTAAATTAACTTTGTCTCTACATTAACTAACATATTCCTCTCAACTGTAATTTTTTTGCATGATTCGTTATGATGTTATAATTACTTAAATTTGCTTCCATCCTAGTATTTTTGTCAGCCATCTTTGCTGAAGAATGTCTCCAGCCTAGGGTCGCATACCGTCAAATGAGTCATGGGAACCACTCGATATGATTGGTCATCGCCCAGTGGTCGCGCTGGTGATTTGCATAAAGTTGGGAAATGTTGAACTATTTTACATCCTCCCACGCCACGTTTGTGCCACCCAACGGTCCCCTGCCCTCTCCGCTTCCCACGGCTTTTCTTCTATTGAAAATAAATGGGAAGCGGTGTTTCACAGCACGGCACCGTGTGCTAGTGTACACAGCGGGGCAAAAGAGCTTTCATTGTCTGCTTATATGCCCCCTTTATTTATCCTACAGTTCTGACTTGGTGTACAGGGAGAATACTGTAAGGACGGCCCATGTTCTGAATTCTGTCCTGTACATTTCAAAAGTCTTAGCTTGCTCATTAATGTCTTAATTGAAATTACGTATTGCCTCTTATCCGCTCGTCATTCCCTTATGCCATAGTTTGTACATCTCAATTTTCAGTAGAAACCACATTAGTATAAGCAAGTCAGCCATGTCCGCTATGTTTTTTAAAAAGGCAGTAAATGAGGTTGAATAACTGTTTCGTTGCCAGACAAGACTCCGCTGATAGCCAGGTGTAGCTGTGGTAAGGATTTACTCCATGGTGCTGAAAAGAAAGCTCTGCTGTTGGGACAGCTTTATGTAGGCCCTAACAGTTTGTGGGCACTGTTTGTCACCGTTACAGTGCAATTCATGTATTGTTTAATATTGTGTTGTGTAGTGGCTTTGCTGGCACACATCTAAAACATTCTTTGGGAGTTTGCCCCACCACAATTTACATGCTAAAATCACCACTGAGAACAGGGTTTCCCAAACTCAGTACTGAGGCACTACACAGCTGATTAAAATTTTCAACTCATAATTTTTTATTATTTTATTTCACCTTTATTTAACCAGGTAGGCCAGTTGAGAACAAATTCTCATTTACAACTGCGACCTAGCCAAGATAAAGCAAAGCAGTGCGACACAAAGAACACAGAGTTACACATGGGATAAACAAACGTACAGTCAATAACACAATAGAAAAGTCTATATACAGTGTGTGCAAATGAAATAAGATTAGGGAGGTAAATGTGTCTTCCGCATTTAGTATGGTGTTTATCAGTGGAGGCTGCTGAGGGGAAGACAGCTCATAATAATGGCTGGAACGGAGCGATTGAATGGCATCAAACACATGGAAACCATCTTATAGCATTCCACTTAATCCGCTCCAGCCATTACCACTAGACTTACCTCCCCAATTAAGGTGCCACCAACCTCCTGTGGTATTTATACATTATGTAGTTGTAATTTTGCATTGTATTTTTACAATATGAAACCCACCAAAAAAATGTATTCCTGCAGGAAATTAAAATGAGCCTTGTGATTTACATAAATTCACTGAAAACCTTGCAGTTCCCTTTCTCTTACTAGCTCTTATACGTAAACTATAGCCTATGTAGCATGTAAAAACAAATTTCCTGTTAGAAATAATATAAATATATTTTTTTAAAGTAATTAAATCCTCCTGTGACAAAACTGTTCAAATTAATGTCCAACATTTGTATGCTCTGATAGCAACATTTATGATTTTATTAATTAGCTTTTTCCATGTTTCAGTCTAATGACCTTCATCAGGATTTATTTTCTGAACAATATTCTGTTACTAGCTTGATTTTAAATTCATAGCAACAGCAAGCACATGTTAGACTAGTTGTCTGTCTGAGATCGATGTCTAATTGAGGACTGTGAGGTCTAAAGAAGTCATGTGATTTTAAGAAAGCCTTTTTCCTGTTTTTCCAGTTTAGCGTTTTTCCTCAAGCACCTTCATTCATTGGTTTAAAGAAGTCATGTGATTTACCAGAAGCGCACAGTATAAACACAGATGGACATGCATGACGCAGACACTAAAAAACGAAACTAAAATATTATCAGAGGTGTGTGAAAAGTAGTGTCAAATATAGCCATGCCAGTTATTTGGGACATCATTGAATTCTTGAGAGATCTTATTCTTTGGATAACAGGTATACCATTTTTTGTCAATTTGATTATTTTATATTATAATAATTGTATCATTGATGTTATGTTTACAAATTAGGCATACAATATATAGTTACTTATTTTGATACAGTGTTTGACCACTTATTTTAAAGGGATATTTAACTCAAAAATGATCTTTTAGTGTTTTCTTAATTTGTCCAACATTGATATGGTCCCAAAAAATTGTGCATCAGCAGTAAGATTTTAAGATAATGGTAGAGCACTTTCAGTAAAAATCAAAAAATGTGATTAAGATGCATTTTGCACACTACACTCACATAGTCTGAGCAGACCTGGGTAAAAAATATCAGCTAAATAAAATGCACTAATAAAAATGCTACAAACTCCAGCACACAGGTAATCCTGATTCCAACAAATTAATGGATCTTTTAACTATTGTTTCAGTCTTGGTTGTTCAAATTATGACACTCATACAAGAAACTTGTGAATTCAATAAGACCTTTAATTCAGAGTAATCAAAGGCTGAGCTGTGACCCGGATCACAGCTCACTCTGCCGACAATAGACAATGTGCATGATCGGACAGCTCAGAGCTTCTGCTCTTTTCTGTCCATAAAAAAAACAAATTAGTTGGTGGAAGAGGCAGGGCAGGCCAGGAGCAAGGAAGGAGGGTCTGGTCAAGCAAGGCATCCCCAGGGTCTAGATGCCCTAATATTTTTATCAGAACAGGCATGGGTTAGTTACTCTATTTTCCTTTCCCGACATGAGTTTGTTGTGTTAGACTTTATTAGGGTTACAACTCACATCTGGGGGTGTTAAGGGATGCATTACACATACACACACTTCTATACACACACTTTCCATTTTTTTGTTTTTTGTTTCTTTTTGCACGACATGGGTTAGTTACTCTATTTTCCTGTCCCGACATGAGTTTGTTGTGTTAGACTTTATTAGGGTTACAGCTGACATCTGGGGGGGTGGGGGGGGGGTGTTAAGGAATGCATTACTACTTCAAAGTGATCAATCAGAATACTGAAAATGTAATAATTGTAGTCGGTTAATCTCCCACAACAACTGTCTAAGTTATCTTGCATGCTTGTTTTAGCACTTAAGCCTCAGCCAATATTATCATGTTGTCTGCTATCACATAGTACATTAATTAAATTAATTAATGTGTCTTAGCCATGTTTTTACTACCACATGGTCGACCTTCATCAGGGTAGCTAAATAAAGTGCCCCTGAAATATTTGAAGTATTGGACAGTATGTATTTGACCCCAGGTCTGAGTCTATGATACAGTCAAGGTTAGTTAGAGAGAGTCACACCTGTTTACAGAAATTGTGGCAGACAAGACAGAAGTGTAAGTAAAAGTAGGAGACTGATCGGTGTGTGGGTGGGTAGTCTGTTTTATGTACAGTAATTCCATTGGACTTTGTCTTTAAAGGGATGTGGCTGTTTAAGTCAACTACACCACCTATGCCTACTGAAGGTAAGTTGTAGTGTGTTTGTATGTACAGTATGCTGTCTCTGTTCCTGTATCGGTTGAACTCAGTTCATGTCCTATGTGTCTGGTGCATCATAGCAGCTCGGCACATGATTTTATGCCAACCTCTTCATTAGCCCACTAAAGGACCATTTATTTGTAGAAGTACAAGAAATATAAACTAACAAATTCACAGAAACTTTTTCATAACACATCAGGACGAGCTATACGTACACACAAAATTGTGATGAGGTTGATGGTTCTATGTGGAATCATAATGACTCAAAGAATCCTTTGAGCTTATCAATGTTTTTTTGCAGTTCACAAAAGGGTTCTTTGCTCTTTTAGTGATAATTAAAATGTAGGGGAGGTAGCTCATTCAAATATTTTGGGGTGTGGTGTGCTCGCAGCTCTTTCTGTGCAACTGTGAGTGACAGTGTCATTCCAATTTACCTAGTTTGTTGTGTTTTGCCATGACATATTATATGACTATGGCCAGTGACAGTGTCTTGTGAAAGAGTCGCATATGGCCTTGTGTCAATTGAGAACGGTTGTGGCTGAAAAACAGATTGGGCTTATTAATCTATATGGTCCAAATCAGGATGATCCATACTTCTTCGAAAATATGTTTACCAATTTATTGAACTAACAGGCAATAAACGATCAAATCACTATTGTGTGAGACTATAACACAGTGTTAAGTACCTGAATGGACTGTAATGGAAATCACTCTACAAACTATCATCACCGTGCCCTTAAGGAAATCACAAATAGTATGGACACATTAGAAATAGTGGATATTTGGAGACTAGTGAGATATACATGAAGGAGACTTAATCAAGCTAGTCGTCTTGACTACTTTCTTGTCTCTTTCTCTCTTGCATCAAAGGTTAAAAACGTTTTAATAGGAGACAGAATGTGATCGGATCATCATCTAATTGGCCTTCACATAACTCTCATAGAATTTCCACGTGGACAAGGATTTTGGAAATTTACTCAGTTTACTTGAGGACAATTTATTTTTAACTAAGACAAAAAAAAATGATAACTGAATTTTTCCAGTACAATATACATTACCAGTCCAAAGTTTGGTTCACCTACTCATTCTATGGTTTTTCTTTATTTTTACTATTTTCTACATTATAGAAAAGTAGTGAAGACATCAAAACTATGAAATAACACATATGGAATCATGAAGTAACCAAAAAAGTGTTAAACAAATCGAAATACATTTTTATTTGAGATTCTTCAAAGTAGCCACCCTTTGACTTGATGACAGCTTTGCACACTCTTGGCATTCTTGACAATGCCACATGTAGATGTTGAGCGGTTTCACTGCAAGTAGATTGTATGTTTTAAATATTCAATTAAAAAGTAAAAAATAAATAGAGAACTGTTGACTAAATCAGTCAGTGGTTCTCAATTCTCTCCTCGGGGACTCTCAGCTGTTCCAGAGGTAGCTCACATGATTCAACCTGTCAATTAACACAATATTAGCTATGGAATTTTAACCATATAAAATGGCTGACCAGAATAAAAAACGTATAACCATGGATCTACAAAGAACATTGCAGATTGAGAATGGTTTTATAAATAACCTTTCATCATAAAAGTTCTACAAAGAACCATAAAACCTCTTCTATAAAGCTCCAAAAGAGTTGTAACCAAAGCAGAACCCTTTGTTGGTGCTATGTAGCTTCTTTATATAAAAAGGGTTCTATATTGCACCAAAAGGGTTCCGCTATGGTTATAAGCCAAAGAACCCCAATCTGGTAGTATTTAGAATTTGTTTTGTGTGTGTATGATCCAAGATCATAGTAGTATATCATAGTATATTGCATTTATATCAACATGTGTTTGTTTAACAGTTTTTGACAAGGAATGGAGGATCACACCCTGGGGGTATGTTTGAAAATACTGTGTACACTGTTCACCTCCCATCGAAACCTAACATTTAACTAAATGGCATCAGTGCGTCTATTTGTTTTAAAGGTACACTCGGTGATATGATAGCATCATGCAAATGGGGCGACTTCCTGCTTACAGACATACAGTAACAACAATAAAACAACAGATTGCAAACCAACCAAAACAGCCACTTCTGGCTCTTCACAAATTATGCCTTCCCAATTTATGTGGCAGTCTTGGCACATGTTGTTGATTTCTGTAAGCAGGAAACCGCCTGCTGTGTCATGATGTCAAATCGCTGAGTCTACCTCTAAACTTGTTCTCTACTCCCCTATGACAGTCAGAAAGAGGTAATACTGCAGAAATTGAAAGACTATGTTCCTGGAAACCCTCAAATTAAGAGTATCCGAGTCTTCCTCCATGGACCAGTCGGAGCGGGCAAGTCCAGCCTTATCAACTTCATCAACAGTGTCTTTCAGGGTCACATTACCAGCCTCGCACTAGCTGACAGTGCTATTGCAGGTGAAAGCTTCACCATAAAAGTAAGTTATTTACCAAGTGTTATATGAAACCCATTGATTGAAACCACAAAATATTACCACAAATGCCTGTGAACTATTCTGAATTATTACTGCGAATTGCAATGCTTTCAAATCTGCATTCTGTGTATAAGTCATTAGAAATGCATCATCCTATTTTACAGTACCAAACCCACAAAATTGAAAAAGGGAATCATGGAATCTACTACCCCATCATCTTTAATGATGTCATGGGTCTGGAGGAAAGAAGTGGCAAAGGTGTGCATAAGGATGACATCATCAACGCTCTAAAGGGCCATGTAAAAGAGGGCTACAAGGTAACGTGAATAAATAAAGTAAAACACAATATTACCACCAAGAAATCTGTTTCAGTCAGTATTGATTAAAACACATTTTTATTCCTCATCCTTGGCTAATTTAATCCCATGTCACCATTATCAGAAGATGATCCTGGCTACATAAAGATCCCCAGTTCAGAAGACAGAGTTCACTGTCTGGTCAGTGTCATGCCAGCTGATAAAATGGCATTCTTGAGAGAAGGTGTCATCCAGAAGATGAGGGACATCAGACTAGCTGCTGCTGATATGGGTAAGAGGGCAAAATGTTGCTTAGTAGTACTTGTTGGCTATACAAACTAATAGTATGATAGGTGTACTTTGTCTTTGAGTATGAACATCATTGCATTGCCTGGAGAGAAAAATGACTGCTGGATTAAATCAGTTTGCTCTGGCAGGGATTCCCCAAATGGTTATTCTCACCAGAGTGGATGAAGCCTGTCCATCAGTAAGGAAAGACATAAAGAACATCTATCTGAGCAAGTACATAAAGGAGAAGGTGAGTAAAAAAATACTTCTAGACTAGAATTCTTTATTATAAGACAATAAGCCCTAGACACACACACACACACACACACACACACACACACACACACACACATATATATATATATATATATATTCACATACAATTGAAGTCAGACGTTTACATACACCTTAGTCAAATACATTTAAACTCAGTTTTTCACAGTTCCTGACATTTAATCCTAGTAAAAATTCCCTGTCTTAGGCCAGTTAGGATCACCACTTTATTTTAAGAATGTGAAATGTCAGAATAATAGTAGAGAGAATGATTTATTTCAGCTTTTATTTCTTTAATCACATTCCCATTCGGTCAGAAGTTTACATACACTCAATTAGTATTTGGTAGCATTGCCTTTAAATTGCTTAACTTGGGTCAAATGTTTCGGGTAGCCTTCCACAAGCTTCCCACAATAAGTTGGGTGAATTTTGGCCCATTGTTCCTGACAGAGTTGGTGTAACTGAGTCAGGTTTGTAGGCCTCTTTGCTCGCACATGCATTTTCAGTTCTGCCCACAATTGTTCTATAGGATTGAGGTCAGGGCTTTATGATGGCCACTCCAATACCTTGACTTTGTTGTCCTTATGCCATTTTGCCACAACATTGGAAGTATGCTTGGGGTCATTGTCCATTTGGAAGACCCATTTGCGATCAAGCTTTAACTTCCTGACTGATGTCTTGAGATGTTGCTTCAATATGTCCACAAAATGTTCCTACCTCATAATGCCATCTATTTTGTGAAGTGCACCAGTCCCTCCTGCAGAAAAGAACCCCCACAACATGATGTTGCCACCCCCGTGCTTCACGGTTGGGATGGTGTTCTTCAGCTTGCAAGCCTCCCCTTTGTCCTCCAAACATAACAATGGTCATTATGGCCAAACAGTTCTATTTTTGTTTCATCAGACCAGAGGACATTTCTCCAAAAAGTACGATGTTTGTCCCCATGTGCAGTTGCAAACCGTTGTTTGGCTTTTTTTATGGCGGTTTTGGAGCAGTGGCTTCTTCCTTGCTGAGCGGCCTTTCAGGTTGTCGAAATAGGACTCGGTTTACTGTGGATATAGATACTTTTGTACCTGTTTCCTCCAGCATCTTCACCAGGTCCTTTGCTGTTGTTCCGGGATTGATTTGCACTTTTCGCACCAAAGTATGTTCATCTCTAGGAGACAGAACGCGTCTTCTTCCTGAGCGGTATGATGGCTGCGTGGTCCCATGGTGTTTATACTTGCGTACTATTGTTTGTATAGATGAACGTGGTACCTTCAGGCGTTTGGAAATTGCTCCCAAGGATGAACCAGACTTGTGGAGGTCTAAAAAAAAAAATCTGAGGTCTTGGCTGATTTCTTTTGATTTCCCCATGATGTCAAATAAAGAGGCACTGAATTTGAAGGTAGGCCTTGAAATACATCCACAGGTACACCTCCAATTGACTCAAATGATGTCAATTAGCCTATCAGAAGCTTCTAAAGCCATGACATCATTTTCTGGAATTTTCCAAACTGTTTAAAGGCACAGTCAACTTAGTGTATTGTAAGTGAAATAATCTGTCTGTAAACAATTGTTGGAAAAATGACTTGTGTCATGCACAAAGTAGATGTCCTAACCGACTTGCCAAAACTATAGTTTGTTAACAAGAAATTTGTGGAGTGGTTGAAAAACTAGTTTTAATGACTCCAACCTAAGTGTATGTAAACTTCTGACTTCAACTGTATATAGGCTACTGTCACGCTGGTATAAAGGATTTGGAGACAGGTGCAGGAATACATAAGTGTTTTTTAATATACCCAAAACAAACACATATACTAAACACTGGGATGTACCCAAACAAAAGAGCGAGAGTGAACCTCGTAGAACGACACGGGACGAGACCCGTAATACACAAAACACGCAGCACAAAAGCTGAACCAACACATAAGTACTCACACGACCAACGGACATGGGAACAATAACCGACAAGACAATGGTGAACAGAGGGCACATATATACAATTACTAATCAGGGGGAAATAGGAACCAGTTGTGCGTAATTAGACAGTCTGGGGTTTGTGGTAATGAACCAGTTCAGTGAAGCCTAGAAGGGCGGTGACGTCGACCAACGGAACTGGTGAACAGAATGAGCAGCAGTACCGGGCGGATCCGTGACAGCTAAAGCTCATTCCATTGCATTCCAACTGTATTCTTTCATTGCAGATGGAGCAGTGCAGTGCCAAATTGGGAGTACCAGTGAACTGCATCCTGCCTGTGAAGAACTACCATGAGGAAATTGACTTGAATGAAGACATGGATGTCCTGCTATTGAGAGCACTGAGGCAGATTGTGGACTTTGCAGAAGACTTCATCAAAAGTCTCCCTCTCAAGAAGCCCTCACTATCTTACTGAGGATGCATGTATATTAGGGCTGCCCCAATTTAGTCGACTGGACGATTAATTGGTCGATAGGCTATTGGTCGTCGAGAATTGTTTAGTCCAGCAGTTGCACCCCAAAAAATTATGGCACGTCTTGATTGACACCTGTCTCAGTGGACTAATCTATTGCGGAGGCCGCGGGGATGTCACACCAGTATCACTAGTAGTACATTTACCGTTAATTCCCAGAATTTCTTTTTTTTTCAATTTAAAGTTTTATTAAGTTGTCTTGTTTTTCAATCAACCAACAAAACACATTCCACATTCACAAAAAAATTAATAAAAATAATAATAATAATAATTAAAATAACTGACAATAATAATAGTAATAAAATCTCTCTACAACTCCAAAATACATGCATATAGGTTCCCCTTTCAGAGGTACATCTTTTACAGTTAGGAGAAATGTCTGTTTTCATTCTATGGAGTCTCATTGGGGTGTAATAAGATTTGTAAAAAAAATTGTAATTAGATTCTTTCATTTTTACATTAGTAGAGGAGCAGTATACCCTGTCGCAAACCTCCGCCCATAACTCATCACTGATAGTCAGACAAAGGTCCTTTTCCCAGATTATTTTCATTGGAGTAAAGGAGGAGCCCCCTTTCTCAGAAAGGAGTCTATAGATATAGGAGATTTTTCCTTTAATAGATTGTGCTGTAGCAAGAAGGGTCTCAACTTCATTNTATCTGAATCCACATTGAGTCTTGTCTGTTTGTGATCCATGTTAGCATGTTACGGATTTGGGCAGACCAGTAGTACAATTGAAGGGAGGGAAGGGCAAGACCACCCTTCGATTCAGGTTTCAATAGAGTGGAGAACTTGATCCTAGGTTTTTTATTGCCCCATATAAATTTGCTGATGCTTTGGTTGGTTGTTTTGAAAAAGCAAACTGGGAGATAGCATGGGAGCATCTGAAATAAATAGTTCAATCTATGGAGGATGTTCATACGGATGACATTGATTCTTCCGACTAAGCTAATTGGGAGGGAGATCCAGGTTTGGAGATCGTTCTTGATTCGATCCAGGAGTGGGAGATAATTATCCTTGAAAAGGCAATTCAGATCTGGTGTTACGAAGATCCCAAGGTATTGAAACCCCTGTGTCTTCCATTGGAATGGGCAGTTAAAATGTATCTTATATCCTGAAAACTTGCCATACTGAGCAATTGTGTCTAAAATGGGAGGGATTTCTCAGGGTTGGATATGTAGAGCAAGACATCATCCGCATAGAGCAAAATCTTGTGCTGCAGGCCACCTGCAGAAACACCCATAATACTTGGATTGCTCCTTATCAGCTCTGCCAGAGGCCCCCAACAAGTAGAGCAGGGGGGACAGCGGGCACCCCTGTCTTGTGCCCCATCCCAAAGGGAATCTGTCAGAGTTCAGACCGTTAGTAGTCACCATGGCATTTGGATGAGCGTATAGGGACTTAATCCATTTAATAAAGTTTGGGCCCATATTGAACTTTTCTAAGACTGAGAACAGAAAGCTCCACTCCATCCTGTCGAACGCCTTCTCAGCATCCAGTGAAGCCAGCAGGACAGGGGTCTTCTGTGAGTTTACTTGATCAGTAATATCAAAAAGACGGCGAATGTTATCAGAAGAGTACCTGTCTCTAATAAATCCAGTTTGGTCTGCTTTTATTATTTTGGGAAGAAGAGTGTTAAGTCTTTTAGCGAGCAATTTGGTAATTATTTTGTAGTCGAAATCCAACAAGCTTATGGGCCGGAAGGTCGAGCAGGATAGAGGGTCCTTGTCTTTTTTGACCAACACTGTAATGCGGCCTGTGTACATAGAGTCTGGAAGAGCTCAGTTTTTGCAAAAATCATCCAGCATTGGCATGAGAATAGGGCTAAACTGGGGCCAAAAAGCTTTGTAGAACTCTCTGGGGAATCCATCTGGGCCTGGGGACTTATTAGGTGGCATGGAGGTAATTGCCTCCAGGACCTCCTCAGGAGAGAAGGGGGAGTTGAGATCTTCTTGGTCGGTTTCTGATAGTTTAGGTAGCGAAATTCCCTCTAGGAAGGAATGAAGTTCTGCATCTGTATGTTTTCTCTCAGAAGTATATAGTTTGCAGTAAAAATCATGAAAAGTAAAATTTATATTTTTTGGGTCATATGTGACCTCGTCCTCTGCTGTTCGGATGGCCATGATTGTACGCTCTGACTGCTCTTTTTTAATTGGTAAGCAAGCAATCTACTAGGCCTATTGCTATACTCATGGTATTTCTGTTTAGTAAAGAAAACTTTTTTTTTATCTCCCGAGTATAGTCCAAGTTCAGTTTGGCTTTGGCTGCTTTAAGTTGACTCCAGGAGGTGCTGTCTGGGGATTGTTTATGTACTTTTTCACAGCGTTCCAGCTCCCTCTCAAGTTCTAGCCTGTGTGCTTCCATTGTTTTTTTCTTAGAGGAAGCGTATGCAATTAGATGTCCTCTTAGTGTGGCTTTGGCAGCGTCCCACATTGTGGCCGGAGAAACAGGAGAGTCTTTGTTGTCTCGTGTGTTGTTGTTTATCCATGTAGTTACCACTGTATGGAACGCTTCGTTTGATAACATGGAGGTGTTGAATTTCCAGCTCTTTGACCTCGGAATGTTTTTGCAGAGGTCAAAACGGAGGAGGACAAAGGCGTGATCTGAAAGTGCTATGGGTCCGATCGTACACGTGGCTGAATTTATGAAAATCTTTGGGATAAAAATGTAGTCTATACGGGAGTAGGTGTTATAAACGTTAGAGTAGTATATATAGTCCATAGACGAGCTATTAGTCTCTCTCCAGATATCTATCAGTCCCATCTCTTTAGTAAGAGACTTCAACATCTTTGCAGATCTAGGATTTGTGGTGGGGACTTGAGATGATTTGTCTAGGGTTGGGTTGAGGGTACAATTAAAATCTCCAGCCAGCGCTCCAAAAGAAACACAATGCTCATTGAACAGGGTTATCATTTTTTACATGAAGGCAGGAGTGTCTGTGTTAGGGGCGTATATGTTTAAGATAGTAATTGGTTGCCCATTCAGTGACCCAGTTATCAGAATAAATCTCCCCTCCGGATCAGATACGTTTTTGTCAATTATGAATGGAACATTCTTATGGATAAGTATGGCTGTACCTCTACTGTTTGATTTGAAAGATGAGAAATACACCTGTCCCACCCAAGCTCTGCAGAGTTTGGCATGTTCAGCGTCACAGAGGTGTGTCTCTTGTAATAGCGCAATGTCTGCTTTTTCCTTTTTTAGAGCACATAGTATATTTTTCCATTTAATTGCATGACCTAGCCCATGGCAGTTCCATGTCAATATATTTAAGGTACTAGTCAACGTCATCGAACGGTAATCAAACTCTAGTGCAAGTCATCTCTGTGTAAAGGTGGATAATAGTTACAGCTGCGATCACATAAAATAAAAATAAATGGTGTACATAAAAGAACAGTCTCTGAACCCCCCAGCCGTGTTCCCAAACAACTCGACATATCTCGTTGGATCTATTACCCCCACGCTCGGTCTCAATTCTGTGTTCCGAAGAAAAAAAGAAAACCCGGGAACAGTTAGCAGCGCACACCGTCTCCCCCCCAAAGAAATGCCCCATCCTCTCCGCTCCGCCCGCATTGAATGAGTAACAACATAATCTCCGTCCAGACCACATTAAAAAAAAAATATTTAGAAAAAAAGAGAGAGAAAATAAAATCAATAGCCCAGCCAACACATACCTCCCCCAAAGGAGTGTTGGGGCAAGTCCTTAATATTAAAAAAGGGGAAATTAAAGTAGGCTGAAACTTTAGTAGGCCTAGGTTAGGCTATAGAGCCCATCCCTCTCTCATCTAAAAGAAAAATATAACTTAGACGGCTATAACGACATTTATCGGGGCAGGTGGGTCATTGGATGGCGGCTATATGTTGTCTTACCTCCATTAGTAATAACAGTAAATCACTTTTAGTCATTGGTCCATTTCTCAGTGCTCAGGGTTGTCCTTCAAAAAACGTTTTGCCTCTTCGGGAGTTTTGAAGCGTCTACTCCGACTACGCCAGGGATCTAGGACTGCCTCGGAGTTCGCCCCGGAGTTCCGGATCATCGCGCGGCCTCCACCGGATGGAACGAGTCAGCTCTGGTCACCGTTTTCCACAGCGGACTGCGGGAGGAGGTACAGATGGAGTTAGCTTGCCGTGATGACAACTTGTCACTCGATCAGCTCATCAGCATGGCAATCCGGTTGGACAACCTTCTGCTGTCCCGAGGAAGACCTGCACGGAATCCGGAACCCATGGCTACACCTGCTCCATGGCCAGAGCCATTGGAGGTGGACTCTGCACGTTTGCCCGAGGCAGAGTGTAGGAGAAGGAGGAATCTGGGCCTCTGCTCCTATTGTGGAGAAAGGGGTAATTTCTCCCTGACCTGCCCTCTATCCACTAATTGGCGAGGAGGTGACAAGACAGGGAATTCTCCTGCTCCAACCCAGTATGCAAGATCTTGTTGGATTCTAAACTTTGAACATTGAGATATTAAATACATGATAGATCAGACGCATAGTATATAAAGGAATGAGATCTGTAGAAAGACAGAGTGGCTGTGGAATGTGCTGGGTGGACGGGAGGAGATCACAGGATTGCTATTGGGGAAGCAGATGGACATCTGTGGATTAGGCGAAGGAGGGGTTGAGGTCAGGAGGTCAGGTCAGATTCCCTAAAGGGAGTAATAAGGGTTTAGTATCCTGTTACCCTCTTCCTGTAGAACCATAAGATGTAAGGATTGGAGAGAAGGAGGAGTGTCTAAAGTGGGATATATATACCTGTGATGGTGAGAAATGTTTTTTTTGTCTGAATACAGCTGTGTCGACCCTGGGAATAATTAAACTTGGTTAAGCTTCTCTAATGTCTGTGAGTTATTTACTCTGAAAAATAAGAAACTAATGGTGTTGTCGGCAGGATTCACCACAATTTGTAGTCATACCAAAGAGTCCAGATCAGTGGAGCAGGCTAGTTCCTATATCTGTTTCCACTCATTTTGACATCTTGGGGAGAATTGTAGGCTGAACAAATTATGGGATAAGGACCTGGAGAGCTTGAGTTTAATTCAGTAGGCCCATTGTATAACAACCAGTCGTAGCTTTATGGTAAATGGTAAGTCCCGGAAGGTAAACTCGTTCAGGCTGGTACCTGTAGGGTAAGTCCTTGTGGGTAAATCCATAGTAGGTTGGTTCCTGCTAGTACTATAAAGTAAATGGTAAATCCCAGTGGGTTAGTACCTGTGATTACTATAAGAAAGGGTGAGGCCCGGAAGGTAAACCTGAGCAGTTTAGAATCTGCAAAAGGTAAGTCCTAGAGGGTAAATCCCGGCGGGGTTGGTTCCCTGCATAGCCTATAACAGGGTGAGAGCCTAGGCGCAGTGGCCGTGAGGCAGCGAGATGTGTGAGTGTGTATGAATGTGTGGACGATATTAGTAGGTATTCAGTAGAGAGAAAGAGAGAGGTTATTTCAAGACTATCGCGACAGATTATGTGAATCGATAAACGATAGTATAAACCAGCACTAACAGGGTACAAAGTGTCCAAATTATTTATAGGCTAGACTGTTATTACATAACGCCATTGGGGGGGGTGACACCGAGAAAATAAAACTGTAATGGCTTTTAAAGGCCGGGGAGGGAGGAGTCAAAAAGGAAAATGTTACCATAGCCTTAGAGGCACCAAAAAAAGCATATGATCGAAACCAATAACCAAATAAATGGTGGGGAAAATTTGCGAAATTTGACAAAATTGGAACACATTTTCCGGTAGATGGAAAGTTTTAAAAAAAGTGTATGGAGTCTATGGATGTAATCGTAATGTGGAACACTGAGATCAGAGAACGGTCCAAACCACAATACGCAGGCATCCTAATCACAGCATTTTATCAGCAGTGGATAAAACTAGAAAAAGAGAAAAATAAAGGTCTGCGAGGTAAAATGGAGCAGGCAGTGGACCAGAATGTGGCGACAAATAAAGAACTAGGAGTATCCGAAGGGCATGCACATAGATTAGATGGACAGAAACAGGAATTGGCTAATGAGCTAGAAAAGAGTCAAAACCTAAATCAAGAGTTAGAGAAAGACCTTGAGGATTTGCAAAACCAAGTTAAACAACTCAGGGTTACGCTTCAACAGTATCAGAATACGTGTGGCGGAGTATATGCAATTGCAACTCCTCCGCCGTTCGCCCCATGCTATAAGGTGCAACAGGTCACAACTGGTGGACCACCATTATACCCCACTCTTAAAGAGGAAAAAGAGCGATATGGGAAGTGAGAGGCCGGGTACAGGCACATTACGAGTCCGCACATAATGGTCCCGGACTGGGTAGTTGATCAGCATGATCCAGGTAATCGTAGAGAGGTGCGACCGGTACGAACACACGCAACCCCGATTACATATTATCCGGGACAAATAGTACCAGGGGAGGACACGCCATTGAGCGTGAGCGAAAGAAGCACCAGTTCCAGTAAGAGAGGGACAGGAATTTATCAGTTTCTTGAGGAGACAAGGTAGAATTTTTGGGTTCCATGCTGGTGATTACGATCATATTGTACGCTCGCTGTTGCCAAGAGCCATGTTGCCAACACTCGCTCATGGATATAGAACATCGGCTTGGTCCTCTGGGCGAGAAGCGTGTGACCCAGCGACAGCCAATTATGAAATTGAAGGATTCTTAACTACGATTGGGAATGTGTTGTTCCGACCAGATGCTAGTAAAATTTGTAACTGTACTCATTGTGCGAAAGAGGGAGTACGCGACTATGTGGATCGGATGGATGATGCGTTGCGTACTAACCTGACAATGGGGGATAGTTATGATCAAAATTTGTACGTCAGCTTTGATGACAGGTTGGGAAACCTGTTATCAAAACGGCTATTGCTGGGGTGGTAGATCAACATTCTCACTGGGATGAAATAGTGCAAGCAGCGTTGAGAGTAGAATCTAATTCTGTTTACTCCGCAGCAGTGCGAGTGGTTAATGCTGCCACAGTGAAAGTCACTAACAGTGGTTACAATGGCCCAAATAAGATAAGGAAACTGTGAGGGAAGGGTAGCGACCCTGTGATAAGGCACCAGGGGTTAGCTCCATGTTTTAGGTGTGGGGCTATCGGGCATTGGAAGAATGAGTGTACGGTGGTACTGGAACATGCTGCCTTGGGAGGAAATGCCGCTGTAAAAGCGTTTGCTTCTTTGTCAAAAGAGCAGCAGCAAACCCTCTTGAAAGCAGCGGGACAGGAACATTTTGCACAGCAGCACATGGCCTCCGTTCGATCAATAGTGGTTCATAGAGATTACGTTTTTTATGTGAACGGAGACGTAAGAGATCACGTCTCAAAGAACTTTCTAATAGATACAGGCGCTCAAATATCACTGATTCCATACGATGAAAAATTGGCAAAATTTGCGACAGGGAAAAGTATCACGTTCAGCGTTGTAACAGGGACACAATCTAAGGCGATACAACATTTACCTATGTCGTTAAACCTAGGACCAGTGACAATACCAGGACCATTTTACATGGCTACGGGAATAGAACCGATTTGGGGGTTGGATAATCTTCTGAAAGGTAACAACTTAAAATTGGCAATTGTTGTTTCAGGATCATCCATTATGGGCAAAAGACGCATTAGATTGTAGTCTAATCAAAGGTTGCAAGCCTGTTGTGGTTGAGGGAGAACCGCCGCCACCAATGAAGCAATACCATATTAAACCGGAGGCTGAGAAATCGGGGGCGGAGGACCTTCCAATATTCCTTGAACGTGGCATAGTGATCCGCGGACCAGCTCGATGCAACAGCCCTTTATACCCAGTAAAAAAGCGACTAAAATGGCGTATTACTGTGGATTTTCGTGGCATAAACAAACATGCAGTGAAAATCACACCAGTGCTAGCAGATTTGGCAGACCTATTGGCATCTATTCCCTCAGACTCAGAATGGTACAGTGTGTTAGACATGAAAAACGGATTTTGGTCTGTGCCGGTGGCTGAGGAGTCACGACACTGGTTCGGGTTCTGTTGCCACAGGGAGCAATTTACGTGGGCTGGAGTACCGATGGGATTAAACAAATAGTCCCACTTGGTATCATTCTGCATAGAAACAATCGTTAAAAGGGTGTCAATTTGAAGGTTCTGTGTTGGTACAATACGTGGATGATTTGTTATTAGCGTCAAAAGAAACTCATAT
The DNA here is from genome assembly GCA_003317085.1 of Hucho hucho. NCBI lineage: Eukaryota > Metazoa > Chordata > Actinopteri > Salmoniformes > Salmonidae > Hucho > Hucho hucho. The sequence goes on along the minus strand of QNTS01002516.1, from coordinate 96,241 downwards.
GCGAGACCTCACCACATTGGTAGACTATTTGGCGGAACAGGGTCATAGAGCATCGTATGAGAAAGCACAACTAGCAAAGCAAGAGGTAACATATTTGGGGGTTCTAATTTCTAAGGGCACGAAACACATTACCCGGGATCAGGTAGAAACAATGCGTTCTTTGGCACGGCCAAACACTCCTCGCACGCTCAGGGAAACTTTAGGAGTTTTCAATTTTGTTAGACATTTTATTCCGTCATTCTCTGAAATTGCTGAGCCACTTACAGAGTTGACGAAAGGGGGGAAAGGTCCCCATGAGAGGATAGAGTGGAATCAAGAGTGTGAGGACGCGTTTGTCGAGTTAAAGAAGCAATTGTGTCAAGCGCCAGCATTGGGATTCCCAAACCTAAAATTACATTTTAAAATGTTTGCACATGAACAGGAAGAACATTGTAGCACGGTGGTTATCGCTAGACTCGATGGCATTGCCTTAGGGCGGTACAGGCAACAGAAATGGTGTTGCATAACACGGCTTCCATTACAATGGGTCAAAAGGTTGATTTTTATCCACACGCAGTAGCAACCATAGTGGTCAGCACGAAAGCACAACATGTTACTAGTGCAAGATTGACAAACTGGCAGTTAACGTTATATGGGGAAAATGTCATAAGATTGGTGCTTTGAATCCTGCGTCGTTAATGCCGTTGCCCTGCAACATAGCGATCATAATACGACATTGAAGGCAATATGTTTCAACTAGTAAAAAATAGTAAACCTAGACTATGGACTTGCCAGCATTCGGTCATGACTCATGCCACATAAACTAGGGAAAGTGCACATACACTGTACAGAGAAACAGGCTACAGTAACGTAACCATAATACATCCATGAACGTAACACAGTAGCCTGTGTGACACAGCACAGGCAATGCCAAAGATCATTAGCACCATTAGTACCAGCATTACAAGTTACTACAATAATATACAGCTCTGGGAAAAACTAAGAGACCACTCCAAATTAAGAGACCACTCTTAATTTTTTCCAGAACTGTATTAATGTAGCCTACTGATACACTAATGATAGTGAGTATGATAATAGAGTCTTTTCTTTGCAAATGTGAAGAAGGAAGGAGCAGCACTAGAGCTTCAGGTGCTCCTGTAGAACTGGAGATGGTGGTCAGTTCAGAGTCACTCAGAGCAGGAACCTTCAGGTACAACTTAAAGGCACAAACCTAAACATGTCGGCTATGATTTTAGATTAATATGTGCTTTATTTATGAGATTATCAGTAGGACTGTAATCGGGGGGCATACCTTGTACATTTGTATGTGCTACGATTGGTGTATTGCTAGTGAGTTTTTGAGGGTGCACCCATAGCATACCTTGAAAAGTCAGTGTTCAGATAGGCTACTTGTTGGTCAGTCCCAAATGTTTGTATGTTGTAATGTGGATAACTTTCTTCCCAGATGAACATAGTGGCAAAATGTATAACTAGTTTGGTACCAGTTACATCAATAAATAGGGTTAGCCTACAAAATTAGCGGTCTGGTGTTTTGCGTGAACAGGGTGGCCTGGGATGGAGTCAAATTCCCAGCCTGAATTATTGTTTCAGTCCGCCCCTGGGTGGAGGAGTCACGAGGAATTGGTATAGGGGTTACCAAACCTAAAATGAACTTTCAATTTTTTTATGTGGTGTGGTGGTCATGGAGAATCATGGGGTGTGCCTCTGTTTGCTGAAATCCATAATTTATCAAATGTTAATCAAATACAACCGACTGATTCCTCTGATCATGTAACATTTCAAAATGCAATTGCGGGAAAAAACACAGCTTTGGAAGCTTCGTCCCTTTGTCCCTTTGTTCAATAGCAACTATTTTACAACCAAGATATCTGATATGGGTTTGAGATAAGGAACGGTGCTCGCAGTGATGTGGGCTGGTGTGGATAAAATGTCAGGACTGAATTCTTGTCCCAGTCCACCACTGGACACAGTAAAATGAAAGTGAAATCTAGAATTATGTAAAGCATAGGCATTTGAACAAAGATGGAGACATTTGAGAATCCGGTTGACAAGATACATTTCTGAGCGATTTTAATTGATAAAGTATGAAATTATCTAATACTTATAACTTAATTATATGATATTAATAGACCAATGGTAATAAAACTGGGCTTTCAATTGTTTTGGAATGGGCTGGTGGACCTGATGCTGTAAATGTACAGAGAACGGATCATAGAGATAATAGAAATATAGGTGTGTATATATAAGCTATATCCTGATATAGCCATTTTTGGTGCTTGTGAAAATTAAATAAAAATGAATGAATAAATACAAAAATTAATAAATGATGCAGTGATAAATACAGAGTCATAAATACATATATGGCTCTGTAAAAATGTAATTATAAAGCTGTTTTTTCGGATCCTGGATGCTGATTGGACCCGTTCCAAGCCGTGCTGTACTGGCCATCACAGGGGCCCTATGCCTGCTAACACTTCAATCTGAATTATCACTGCGCCTCCATAAGAAAATCATCATGTTCATGTTGCTGTCTGTGATCATCTCTTGTATTTATTTAAAATCGCACCTTATTTCCCCTTGCTTCTAGCGTTTGGTTTGGTACAGCGGGGGTTAACATGCCTAGCTCTCTGCCTTCCCAACCTCGGAAGATTGGTTTCACTTTTGAAGTGTTGAACTCCCCTGTATTCTACAGTACCATTGAGAGCAAACAGGTGTCCAGACGAGACTACATTTTTTTCTGAGCCAGGCGAAATGACGCATCAACCTCATTATTATGGATATATCCAAGTAATTTCAAATAGAAGAAAATCTAAAACAAACAAAAATTAAGAGCAAAACGTGCCGCTCTGTTCTGGGCCAGCTGCTGCTTAACTAGGTCTTTCCTTGCTGCACTGGACCACACGACTGGACAATAATTAAGATTAGGCAAAACTAGAGCCTACAGAACTTGCTTTTTGGAGTGTGGTGTCAAAAAAGCAGACCATCTCTTTATTACGGACAGACCTCTCCCCATCTTTGCAACCATTGAATGTATATATTTTGACCATGACTTTTTACAATCTAAGGTAAGACCAAGTAATTTAGTCTCCTCAACTTGTTCAACAGCCACACCATTCATTACCTGATTCAGCTGAGGTCTAGCACTTAAGGAATGATTTGATCCAAAAACAATGCCCTTAGTTTTAGAGATGTTCAGGACCAGTATATTACTGGTAGCTGTCCGTCTGTAAAATCAATGGGGAAGCCAAGCCAGGAAAAAAAATCCATATTACAACCGGTGTTGTGATAATTGTATTGTTTTCTCTACCACGTAGCTCATAGGTCTCCGTGATATAAGGCTGAGACAACAAGAAGACCACAGCCAGTAACCACATTTCCATCGACAGTTTTGTCTTACCATATAAAACATTAAAATCACGACAGCTATGATGGAAACAGGAAGTTTCGGTACAATTTTATAAATGCAGATAGATCATGTCTTCATTCTACATGGTGGAATCTTTTTGTGTCAGTAAAATTAATCATGAATTATGTGATAAATGGTGGTGGAAATGCCTTTATGAGCAAATATTGATATAATAACCACCATATCGAATGGAGTCACAAGATGATATGGTGTGTGGTCCTCCCACTAAGACTCGGGAAAGCATGCAGTTTATTAGGCTAGACATTAAATAAGTCATGACGAACTTCACAGGGTGGTGAAAGTGCATATTGATGTTGATGCTCCTTTACAATTAATATTGAGGGTCTTATTCTCGTGACATGATGATAGATGCTCGACTGCCAATTGAGAAATAAAAATATTATTGCTCTTATCTATACTAATCTCATCATGTAGACTAGCCTACCTTCAATAGCAACTATTTTACAACCAAGATATCTGATATGGGTTTGAGATAAGTAGCGGCGCTCACTGTGATGTGGGCTGGTGTGGATAAAATGTCAAGGGCGAATTCTTGTTCCATTCCGTCCCTGGTCACAGTAAAATGAAAGTGAAATCTAGAATTATGTAGAGCATAGGCAGCTGAACAAAGATAGAGACTGCAGGTGTAACTTTGCTCATTTGAGAATTCGGTTGACAAGGAAAGTGGCAGAACATGGCAAGGTACATTTCTGAACAATTTAAATTGATAGAGTATGAAATTATCTAATACTTATAACTTAATTATATGATATTAATAGACCAATGGTAATAAAACTGGGCTTTCAATTGTTTTGGAATAGGCTGGTGGACCTGATGCTGTAAATGTACAGATAACAGATCATAGAGATAATAGAAATATAGGTATTTATAAGTATATTCTGATATAGCCATTTTTGGTGCTAGTGAAAATGAAATGAAAAATAAAGGATGCAGTGATAAACGCTGAGTCATGTATATATATGGCTGTAAAAAGGTCATTATAAAGCTGGTTGTTTGGATCCTGGATGCTGATTGGACACGTTCCAAGCCGTGCTGTACTGGCCATCACAGGGGCCCTATGCCTGCTAACACTTCAATCTGAATTATCACTGCGCCTCCATAAGAAAATCATCATGTTCCTGTTGCTGTCTGTGATTATCTCTTGTATTTATCTCAAGTCGCACGTTATTTCCCCTTGCTTCTAGCGTTTGGTTTAGTGCAGCGGGGGTTAACATGCTTAGCTGTCTGCCTGTCCAACCTCGGAAGATTGGTTTCACTTTTGAAGTGCTGAATTCCCCTATAGTCTACAGTACCATAGAGAGCGAATGGGTGTCCAGACGAGACTACATTCTTTCTGAGACAGGTGAAATGACGCATCAACCTCATTGTTATGGATATATCCAAGTAAATGTGAATAAAAAAGCTAAAACAAACGAAAATGCAGCAACTGCAATGGCGGTCCGTCGGTAAAATCAATGTGGAAGCCAAGCCAGGAAAAACCAATTTACAATTACAACCAGTGTTGTGATAATTGTGTTCTTTTCTCTACCACGTAGCTCATAAGCCACCGCGATATAATGCCGAGACAAGAAGATAACAGCCAGTAACCACGTTTCCATCCAGTTTTGTCCTACCATATAAATAAAATCATGCCAGCTGTGTTGGAAACAGGAAGTTTCGGTACAATTCTATAAATGCAGATAGATCATTTGTTCTTTCGACATGGTGCGATCTTTTTGTCTCAGTAAAATTAATTATGAAATGGCGGTGGTGATTTATAATAACCATCATATCGAAGTACATTTGGGAGTCACGCAATGATATGGAATGTGGTCCTCCCACTAAAACTCGGGAAAGCATTCTGTTTATTGAGGCTACAGATTAAATAAATTATGATGAACTTCAGAGGGTGGTGAAAGTGCACACTGGTGCTGATGCACCTTTACAATAAATATCGAGGGTCTTATTCTGGTGACATGATGATCGGTGCTCGACTGCCAATTGAGAAATACAATTATTCTTGCTCTTATCTATAATAATTTTCTCATGTAGACTTGCCTACCCACACAGCCTAATCGCACTCTATCTATGAGCTGTTGACTAGAACGCACGTGCCACATTTGCTAGTTAATAACGCAACCGTTTTGTGACAAAACTATATGTAGAGTTGAAAATGCGACCGAACTGCGTCTTCTCTACAACGACAAGTAACCCACAGATAAAAGGGGAAACCTAGTTCGTTTTTAGTTTGTTTTCTTTGATTCATCTCTCCTCCTTCATGCCGCTGCTGCTTCTGTGGATTTTATATGGCGGTTGGCAACCAACTTTAAGGTGCATTACCGCCACCAACTGGAATGGAGTGTGGAACGCGTTCATCTTTTAATCACCCACGTGTGTTAGTATGCTCCTGAAAAACAATAAGTAGATTGGAGAGGCGGGACTTGCAGCTCGTCAAGCGTCTGGCTACGTAGGCGCCCGTTGACTCGCACGGCCAGTTTGGATGAAATTATTGAATAACATGTACGTGTACATTTATTTTGCAACGCTCGAGCACGCAACGCAGATGGTTTGGTCAGCATGTTAATAAAGATACCAAAAACATTTTAGTCTAATCAACATAGCCTAAATATATTGTGGGTGTCCAGGTACTAATTTATGTGTGTGTGTGTGCAAGTAGAAAAACACGCTGACACACCCTACTTCTAGAGGAACGGTCCTTGCTTTCCCTGGATCCTTGGGATGTCCCTCCCCAATTGAAGTTAAACATTTAAAATGGTTAGGGTTAGCTAAGGGTTATGGTTTGGGCAGGAGTTCCCAAACTTTTTTTGTACACAACCCCATTTGTTTATCTGAAAATTCTCGCAACCCCAACCATGTGAAAACAATTACGTAATTAACCAACCCCAGATTGCCGCATCTGAGTAACATAATACAAAAATCCCATCAAAATACTATATATATATATTTTTGTCATGGTATCCGTCTTAATCCAACGAACTTCCGCATCTGTGGTGAAAGGTGGCAGAGCTAAAGCAGTGTTTGTCAGACCATGAGACAACCCCCCACAAGTGTCACGGGACTTGTCTGAAGATAACCAGTACCGATTTAAAAAAATTAATGGAAATATAAAGGTAGTTTAGTGCCTACCCAAAAAGGGAGTTAAATATGTTTTAAAAATATATATACATATTTCCTGGGCTTTCCTATATCTTCTAGATATAGGACAGACACTTCAAACACTTGTTTCTTATTATTTATTTTTTTACTGTCTTTTTTGGCATTCATGAATGTGTTATTCAATGTGTTTCTAAGGGCTATAGTAGTAAAGGCCAAATTCAATATTTTATCAAGTAATTTTTTTATATATTTTGTATACATAAAGGGGTCCTAATATACAAAATCATATAGCTAAATGATCCATAGTATGACGATCTTAAAACAATTCCATATGTCAGTTTAGAGGAGGGACATCCCAAGGAGCCCATTTAGCTCTAACCATAGAGGAACGCCATGCCATCCTCCTCTCTCTCATGTTGCCAATACAGTCAATGACTCTTTCATACAGTGTTTCATATGAGATCACTTTCTGAGTCCAAAAGCAAGTCGAGATCTACCGCTCAGATTTTTTTTTTAAAACATGACATAATAAACATAAGCCTACATAACCTATTAAAAACATTTCTGTAGCAAAGAGGTTTGTGCAGAAGGCAACAGGCTCAATACATTATCACTGCATATTGGCTATGCTTGAATTGCACTGCCAATGTTGTTCTTCGCAGACCATTTTGAAATTATATTTAAAACATTTAGGCATATGATCACACTGGTAATAGATCATTTGTTGTATTACATGTGTGGCACAGCTGAGTTAGCATAATCATTTTACTGGACTGATGGCCTGCATCTGATGGTCAGTCTGAGGTGAGGCTGCCTCTCACCTGACTCACCGTCCCTCTGCTCTCCCTCCCTCCGCTGAGAAAAGGGGACACAGTTTTCCAGCTAATGGCGAAACTCAAGTCGCACTGCATTATTGCTGCCTCATGCACCAAATGATGTTGATACTCATATGACCCGAGAAAATGAAATGTTCCTCAATATTAAAAAAGACACAAGCTGCTGATAAAAACACAAGCTTATGGAAACACTTTGCTATACTCATTCATTGCGTCTGCATTTCTGGTTGTAGCGCGAGTGGAAGGGAGAACTCACATTTTATGGCTTATGTTGAACAAAGTGTTGACAGTGCTGAATAACTACTTAAATATGAACTTAATTATAAAAGCAGCAGCTCTTTTCTGTATTAATTGAGTCTCTCTTTAGTCAGTTTTTAAATCTCATAGTATCAACTTTGTTGTGCACTTGAGGATTCTTTTCACAGCCTATGGCTCGAGGAAACAGTGTAGACAGGTGATCTGAGCTATCTGATTGGCCAGCGGTAGGCCTATAAGTGAACTTGATTTGCTTCAAAGTAGCCACCCTTTGCCTTGATGACAGCTTTGCACACTCTTGGCATTCTCTCAACCAGCTCCACCTGGAATGCTTTTCCAAGAAGTTGAAGGAGTTCCCACATATGCTGATCACTTTTGGCTGCTTTTTCTTCACTCTGCGGTCCAACTCATCCCAAACATTCTCAATTGGGTTGAGTCGGGTGATTGTGGAGGCCAGGTCATCTGATGCAGCACTCCATCATTCTCCTTCTCGGTCAAATAGCCCTTACACAGCCTGGAGGTGTGTTGGGCCATTGTCCTGTTGAAAAACAAATGATAGTCCCTGAAGCGCAAACCAGATGGGATGGCGTATCGCTGCAGAATGCTGTGGTAGCCATGCTGGTTAAGTGTGCCTTGAATTCTAAATAAATCTCTGACAGTGTCATCAGCAAAGCACCCCCACACCTTCACACCTCCTCCTCCATGCTTCACGGTGGGAACCACACATGCAGAGATCATCCGTTCACCTACTCTGCGTCTCACAAAGATATGGCAGTTGGAACCAAAAATCTCAAATTTGGACTCAGACCAAAGGACAGATTTCCACCGGTCTAATGGCCATTGCTCGTGTTTCTTGGCCCAAGCAAGTCTCTTCTTTTTATTGGCGTCCTTTAGTAGTGATTTCTTTGCAGCAATTTGACCATGAAGGCCTGATTCCTGCAGTCTCCTCTGAACAGTTGATGCTGAGATGTGTCTGTTACTTGAACTCTGTGAAGCATCTATTTGGGCTGCAATCTGAGGTGCAGTTAACTCTAATGAACTTATTCTCTGCAGCAGAGGTAACTCTGGGTCTTCCTTTCCTGTGGTGGTCCTCATGAGAGCCAGTTTCATCATATTGCTTGGTGGTTTTTGCGGCTGCACTTGAAGAAATGTTAAAAGTTCTTGACATTTTCCGAATTGACTAACCTTCAAGGATGGACTGTCATTTCTCTTTGCTTATTTGAGCTATTCTTGCCATAATATGGACTTGGTATTTTACCAAATAGGTCTATCTTCTGTATACCACCCTACCTTGTCACAAAACTGATTGGCTGAAACGCATTAAGAAGGAAAGAAATTCCACATATGAACTTTTATCAAGGCACACCTGTTAATTGAAATGCATTCCAGATGACTGCCTCATGAAGCTGGTTGAGAGAATGGCAAGCGCGTGCAAAGCTGTCATCAAGGCAAAGGGTGGCTACTTTGAAGAATCTCAAATAAAAAATGTGTAACCCTTTTTTGGTTACGACATGATTCCATATGTGTTATTTCATAGTTTTGATGTCTTCACTATTATTCTACAATGTAGAATATAGTAAAAATAAAGAAAAACCCTGGAATGAGTAGGTGTGCCCAAACGTTTGACTGGTACTGTATATATATATATATATATATATATATATTTATCACTTAATCATCTAAAATATTGTTACGACCCTGGGTTTATAAGCGAGGATATCGACTCTGCCGCTCGAGCATGCTTTTGGGGCACAGTCGATAGCGCGCTGGACTTTGGGCTAGAAGGTCGAGGGTTTCGAGACCTCCTCCCTGCCTGTTTCATTACAATATGTACAAAATATGCAGAGCTCTCTGTTTACTGTTTAGGGTGCCTTACAGTGCAATGGCAACAATAATTGATCAGGATCATCAATTTATCAATTTATCCATGGATATATCCCAAAAAATGGCAATAGCAACAAAAGTAAAACAAACTAAAATGCACAGTTTGCTGTCATTTCTGCTGCTTGATGTGATTGTGTGTTAGCTTAGTTGGCTCGCTAGCAAAAGACAAATACTGTAGCTAGCCTCCATAGCAACCTTTTTTTGCATGAAACGTCCATGCCAGTAGAATGGACGACCAGGCCATTTGGCTGGCAACTTCAGAATCTCAGAAATAACTTTGAAGGATAAAATAAAATACAATTCTCGTCAAAATAACGTTTTTAATGAAAAAAATGTTTATATGTTGGCAATTGTTTTATAGCAATAAGGTCCTCGAACCTGGGATTTATTGTGAATAACACCCTCCTAACACCCAATTTCTACTGAAGATTAGGGGGGACGATGAAACATTGGAAGCCATTTCAATGGAGGGAAGTGAAGTGGGCGGGGGACCGTTGGGCAAAGGAGTGTGAACAGGGCGGGAACTAATTTGGGGATAGCTGAACTTTATGCAAATACTTGTAACATCGTGGCATGATTGGCCAATCGATGCTCACTATAGCTTCCAGCCCCGTCTGGATTGACTGTTGATACCTAGCACTATCTAGCACGTTTGCTAGCTTGTTAGCACCCACATGAGGGCGAAGCTAGAGTGGCTATTCAAATGAATGTGTATATTGGAAATCCCCTGTAAGGGCTGTTTCCCCGGCCAATCCCTTCGCGTTGGTCCTAAGAACAGCCCTTAGTCGGGAGTTATTCACACGATAATTCTTGGGTTCTCATTCCCTATTGCTTAAATATAACTGAGTTTGCTAAAATAGTGTAATGACAATCCTCGCTTTTGAAGTTGTAAATCACTCTGGATAAGAGCGTCTGGTAAATTACCAAAATGTAAATTTTGATTAGATGGCCCGAGCTGACAAGGTACAAATCTGTCGTTCTGCCCCTGAACAGGCAGTTAACCCACTGTTCCTAGGCCGTCATTGAAAATAAGAATTTGTTCTTAACTGACTTGCCTAGTTAAATAAAGGTAAAAATAAAAAATGGCATGCTGGGCTTCAGGCCAGCAGGTTGAGGGTTTGAGCTGCACTCCTTGCCTGTTTCACTACAATACTTTGTTGTCCTCACAACACAACGCCCTGAGACAGACACACACACCCCAATGGTCTGGAAGCAATGGGTCAGTCACAGTACACATAGGCAAATACTTATTAGAGACTCTTATTCAGGAATTCCCCAAATGGTCATCCTCTCCAGGGTTGATGTGGCTTGTCCATTGGTGAAAGAAAATTTGAGAGATATGTATCTAAGCAAGTATATCAAGGAGATGGTGAGACACTTTCTTGAACTTAATAGGGACATAATACTCCTCCCAAAGTTAAAGGGGAAGATCAGTATTTTTACAACTTTTTTTTCTAACAGGCACCTCCGTTCCCCAACCACTCAAATTGATTTTTAGCTAGTGGTGGTATGAGTTAACTGAAGCTTGTAGTGGCTGTTAAAAGAAAATCATTGGAGTTTCTTCTTGTCCAGTTTCTCCTTGCCCTTAAACTACAAAGGTTGAGGAACCATTAAGTTGTAAAATACTGAACTTCCCCTTTAAATCACATTGTATAGTGAGCTGAAATGTACATGACTGATATTCATTATTTGATCTCAAATGACAGTAGATTCCAGAAACAACAAAAACAATTACATCACCATCCAAACATTGACAACACAGTCAAAATACTTTTCGAAGGCACATGTGTATGTGTATATTAAACTCATTTTATGATTTTGTTGAAGATTGAGAAATGCAGTATACAGCTGGGCGTCCCAGTGAACTGCATCTTTCCTGTGAGGAACTACCATGAGGAAATCGACTTGGACAAAGACATGGATGTGCTGTTATTGAAAGCACTGAAGCAGATGGTCGACTTTGGAGACGATTTCCTAAAGGCGATGGAACAATCTTAGATAAAAGTTGTGCCTAACCTATCGACACCATCTGTGTCCAGCATGCCCGCCATAGTATAACATGTATTGTGGTCTCATCCATAGTTGAAAATGGCAAAACAGCTACCCATTGATATAGTGTGATAGAATGAAATGTGCCTTAATTATAACAAAATAACAATACAGCATCATCATGTGTACCATTAAGCAATATGCTATTCATTTATCTAAATAAAAAAAAAAAGTATTTTTCTTAATAAATGTTGATTTGTGTATGAACATTTTTCCTAATAAAATAAAGAGATTTATGGCATACTGATGTTCAATATTGGAATCAACAGTCTAAGCATTGCCCTCAGCTGTGTTTAGACTGTTGTGGTCCATGTTTGCCATGTTCTTGTCTTTCTAATCGACCTGGCCCGGGTATCCTGGCAGGATATTGACCTCATTCCGTCAGTTGAGGATGCCTGGTCGTTCTTTAAAAGCAACTTCCTCACCATCTTAAATAAGCATGTCCCTTTCAAAAAATGTAGAACTAAGAACAGATACAGCCCTTGGTTCACTCCAGACCTGACTGCCCTTGACCAGTACAAAAACATCCTGTGGCGTACTGCATTAGCATCGAATAGCCCACGCGATATGCAACTTTTCAGGGAAGTTAGGAACTAATATACACAGGCAGTTAGGAAAGCAAAGGCTAGCTTTATCAAACAGAAATTTGCATCCTGTAGCACAAACTCAAAAAAGTTCTGGGACACTGTAAAGTCCATGGAGAATAAGAGCACCTCCTCCAAGCTGCCCACTGCACTGAGGCTAGGAAACACTGTCACCACCGATAAATATACGATAATAAAGAATTACGATAATAAAGAATTTCAATAAGCATTTTTCTACGGCTGGCCATGCTTTTCACCTGGCTACCCCTACCCAGGTCAACAGCTCTGCACCCCCCACAGCAACTTGCCCAAGCTTCCATTTCTCCTTCACCCAAATCCAGATAACTGATGTTCTGAAAGAGCTGCAAAATCTGGACTCCTACAAATCAGCTGGGCTAGACAATCTGGACCCTCTCTTTCTAAAATTATCCGCCACAATTGTTGCAACCCCTATTACTAGCCTGTTCAACCTCTCTTTCTGAGATCCCTAAAGATTGGAAAGCTGCCGCGGTCATCCCCCTCTTCAAAGGGGGTGACACTCTAGACCCAAACAGTTACAGACATATCTATCCTGCCTTTCTAAAGTCTTCGAAAGCCAAGTTAACAAACAGATCACCGACCATTTCAAATCCCACCATAATTTCTCCACTATGCAATCTGGTTTCCGAGCTGGTCATGGGTGCACCTCAGCCACGCTCAAGGTCCTAAACGATATCATAACCGCCATCGATAAAAGACAATACTGTGCAGCCGTATTCATCGACCTGGCCAAGGCTTTCTACTCTGTCAATCACCGCATTTTTATCGGCAGACTCAACAGCCTTGGTTTCTCAAATGACTGCCTTGCCTGGTTCACCAACTTCTCTGATAGAGTTCAGTGTGTCAAATTGGAGGGCCTGTTGTCCGGACCGCTGGCAGTCTCTATGGGGGTGACAGTGTTAAATTCTCGGGCCAACTCTTTTCTCTGTATA
>QNTS01002516.1:70771-82209 GCA_003317085.1 Hucho hucho | reverse complement strand
TTCTCCGCTATGCAATCTGGTTTCCGAGCTGGTCATGGGTGCACCTCAGCCACGCTCAAGGTCCTAAACGATATCATAACCGCCATCGATAAAAGACAATACTGTGCAGCCGTATTCATCGACCTGGCCAAGGCTTTCTACTCTGTCAATCACCGCATTTTTATCGGCAGACTCAACAGCCTTGGTTTCTCAAATGACTGCCTTGCCTGGTTCACCAACTTCTCTGATAGAGTTCAGTGTGTCAAATTGGAGGGCCTGTTGTCCGGACCGCTGGCAGTCTCTATGGGGGTGACAGTGTTAAATTCTCGGGCCAACTCTTTTCTCTGTATACATCAATGATGTCGCTCTTGCTGCTGGTGATTCTCTGATCCACCTCTACGCAGACGACACTATTCTGTATACTTCTGGCCCAACTTTGGACACTGTGTTAACAAACCTCCAGACGAGCTTCAATGCCATACAACACTCCTTCCGTGGCCTCCAACTGCTCTTAAATGCAAGCAAAACTAAATGCATGCTCTTCAACCGATCGCTGCCCGCACCCACCCGCTCGTCTCTCGTCTAGCATCACTACTCTGGACGGCTCTGACCTAGAATGTGTACAACTACAAATACCCAGGTGTCTGGTTAGACTGTAAACTCTCCTTCCAGACTCACATTAAGCATCTCCAATCCAAAATTAAACCTAGAATCGGCTTCCTATTTCGCAACAAAGCATCCTTCACTCATGCTGCCAAACATACTCTCGTAAAACTGACAATCCTACCGATCCTTGACTTTGGCGATGTCATTTACAAAATAGCCTCCAACACTCTACTCAGCAAACTGGATGTAGTCTATCACAGTGCCATCCGTTTTATCACCAAAGACCCGTATACTACCCACCACTGCGACATGTATGCTCTCGTTGGCTGTCTCTCACTTCATATTCGTTGCCAAACCCACTGGCTCCAGGTCATCTATAAGTCTTTGCTAGGTAAAGCCCCGCCTTATCTCAGCTCACTGGTCACCATAGCAGCACCCACCCGTAGCACGTGCTCCAGCAGGTATATTTCACTGGTCACCCCCAAAGCCAACTCCTCCTTTGGCCGCCTTTCCTTCCAGTTTTCTGCTGCCAATGACTGGAACGAATTGCAAAAATCACTGAAGCTGGAGACTTATATCTCCCTCACTAACTTTAAGCATCAGCTGTCAGAGCAGCTTACCGATCATTGCACCTATTTATAGCCCATCTGTAAATAGCCCACCCAACTACCTCATCCCCATGTTGTTGTTTATTTATTTTTGCCTCTTTTGCACCCTTGTATCTCTACTTGCACATTCATCTTCTGCACATTTACCATTCCAGTGTTTAATTGCTAAATTGTAATTATTTAGCCACCATGGCCTATTTATTGCCTTACCTCCCTAATCCTACTACATTTGCACACACTGTATATAGACTTTTCTATTGTGTTATTGACTGTACGTTTGTTTATCCCATGTGTAACTCTGTGTTGTTTGTGTTGCAGTTGGCCAGGTCGCAGTTGTAAATGAGAACGTGTTCTCAACTGGCCTACCTGGTTAAATAAAGGTGAAACAAGAAATAAATAAAAATAACACGTGTTTAGCAGACGTTATTGCGGGTGTAGCGAACTGCTTGTGCTTCTAGCTCCGACAGTGCAGGAATATCTAACAGTAATATCTAATAAATTACACAACAAATACCCAATACACACAAATCTAAGTAAGGAATTAATTAAGAATATATACATATGGACGAGCAATGTCAGAGCGGCAAGGACTGAGATACAGTAGAATAGTATAGAATACAGTATATACATATGAGCTGAGTAATGCAAGATCAAATCAAATTGTATTAGTCACATGCGCCGAATACAACAAGTGTAGACCTTACAGTGAAATGCTACAGGGGGGTACCGGTACAGAGTCAATGTACGGGGGTGTAACAGTATAGCTTCCGTCCCTCTCCTCGCCCCTACGTAGGGCTCGAACCAGGGACCCTCTGCACACATCAACAACTGACACCCACTAAGCATCGTTACCCATCGCTCCACAAAAGCCGCGGCCCTTGCAGAGCAAGGGGAAACACTACTTCAAGGTCTCAGAGCGAGTGACGTCACCGATTGAAATGCTGTTAGCACGCACCCCGCTAGCTAACTAGCCATTTCACACCGGTTACAGGGGCACCGGTTAGTCGAGGTAATTGAGGTAATATGTACATGTAGGTAGAGTTATTAACGTGACTATGCATAGATGATAACAACAGAGAGTAGCAGTGGTGTAAAAGAGGGGGGCAATGCAAATAGTCTGGGTAGCCATTTGATTAGATGTTCAGGAGTCTTATGGCTTAGGGGTAGAAGCTGTTTAGAAGCCTCTTGGACCTAGACTTGGCGCTCCGGTACCGCTTGTCGTGCGGTAGCAGAGAGAACAGTCTATGATTAGGGTGGCTGGAGTCTTTGACAATTTTTAGGGCCTTCCTCTGACACCGCCTGGTATAGAGGTTCTGGATGGCAGGAAGCTTGGCCCCTGTGATGTACTGGGCCGTAGGCACTACCCTCTGTAGTGCCTTGCGGTCGGAGGCCGAGCAGTCTCCTGAGGGGAAATAGGTTTTGTTGTGCTCTCTTCACGACTGTCTTGGTGTGCTTGGACCATGTTAGTTTGTTGGTGATGTAGACACCAAGGAACTTGAAGATCTCAACCTGCTCCACTACAGCCCAGTCGATGAGAATAGGGACGTGCTCGGTCCTCTTTTTCCTGTAGTCCACAATCATCTCCTTTGTCTTGATCACGTTGAGGGAGAGGTTGTTGTCCTGGCACCATACGGCCAGGTCTCTGACCTCCTCCCTATAGGCTGTCTCGTCGTTGTTGGTGATCACTGTTATGTCATCGGCAAA
This sequence comes from Hucho hucho, assembly GCA_003317085.1. Classification (NCBI taxonomy): domain Eukaryota; kingdom Metazoa; phylum Chordata; class Actinopteri; order Salmoniformes; family Salmonidae; genus Hucho; species Hucho hucho. Next base: position 79,312 of record QNTS01002516.1, on the reverse strand, counting down.
CTTAATGATGGTGTTGGAGTCGTGCCTGGCCGTGCAGTCATGAGTGAACAGGGAGTACAGGAGGGGAGTAAGCACACACCCCTGAGGGGCCCCTGTGTTGAGGAACAGCTTAGGCGGATGTGTTGTTACCTACCCTTACCACCTGGGGACGGCCCGTCAGGAAGTCCAGGATGGGATAATGGTGTTGATGTGAGCTATGACCAGCCTTTCAAAGCACTTCATGGCTACAGATGTGAGTGCCACTGGTCGGTAGTCATTTAGGCAGGTTACCTTAGTGTTCTTGGGCACAGGGACTACGGTGGCCTGCTTAAAACATGTTGGTATTACAGACTCGGACAGGGAGAGGTTGAAAATGTCAGTGAAGACACTTGCCAGTTGGTCAGCGCATGCTCACAGTACACGTCCTGGTAATCCGTCTGGCTCTGCGGCCTTATGAATGTTTACCTGTTTAAAGGTCTTACTCACATTGGCTGCGGAGAGCGTGATCACACAGTCTTCCGGAACAGCTGGTGCTCTCATGCATGTTTCAGTTTTATTTGCCTTGAAGTAAGCATAGAAGTAGTTTAGCTCGTCTGGTAGGCTTGTGTCACTGGGCAGCTCTCGGCTGTGCTTCCCTTTGTAGTCTGTAATAACTTGCAAGCCCTGCCACATCCGACGAGCGTCAGAGCCGGTGTAGTACGATTCGATCTTAGTCCTGTATTGACGCTTTGCCTGTTTGATGGTTCATCGGAGGGCATAGCGGGATTTCCTATAATCTTCCGGGTTAGAGTCCCGCTCCTTGAAAGTGGCAGCTCTAGCCTTTAGCTCAGTGCGGATGTTGCCTGTAATCCATGGCTTCTGGTTGGAGTATGTACAGTTGAAGTCGGAAGTTTACATACACTTAGGTTGAAGTCATTAAAACTTGTTTTTCAACCACTCTTCAAATTTCTTGTTAACAAACTATAGTTTTGGCAAGTCAGTTAGGACATCTACTTTGTGCATGACACAAGTCATTTTTCCAGCAATTGTTTACAGACAGATCATTTCCCTGTATCACAATTCCAGTGGGTCAGAAGTTTACATACACTAAGTTGACTGTGCCTTTAAACAGCTAGGAAAATTCCAGAAAATAATTCCATGGTATTAGAATCTTCTGATAGGCTAATTGACATAATTTGAGTCAATTGAAGGTGTACATGTGGATGTATTTCAAGGCCTACCTTCAAACTCAGTGCCTCTTTGCTTGACATCATGGGAAAATCACAAGAAATCAGCCAAGACCTCAGAAAAAAATTGTAGACCTCCACAAGTCTGGTTCATCGTTGGGAGCAATTTCCAAACGCCTGAAGGTACCACGTTCATCTGTACAAACAATAGTACGCCAATATAAACACCATGGGACCACACGGCCGTCATACCGCTCAGGAAGGAGACGCGTTCTGTCTCCTAGAGATGAACGTACTTTGGTGCGAAAAGTGCAAATCAATCCCAGAACAACAGCAAAGGACCTTGTGAAGATGCTGGAGGAAACAGGTACAAAAGTATCTATATCCACAGAAAATGAGTCCTATATCGACATAACCTGAAAGGCCGCTCAGCAAGGAAGAAGCCACTGCTCCAAAACCGCCATAAAAAAGCCAGACTACGGTTTGCAACTGCACATGGGGACAAAGATTGTACTTTTTGGAGAAATATCCTCTGGTCTGATGAAACAAAAATAGAACTGTTTGACCATAATGACCATCGTTATGTTTGGAGGGAAAAGGGGGAAGCTTGCAAGCCGAAGAACACCATCCCAACCATGAAGCACGGGGGTGGCAGCATCATGTTGTGGGGGTGGTTTGCTGCAGGAGGGACTGGTGCACTTCACAAAATAGATGTCATCATGAGGAAGGAAAATTATGTGGATATATTGAAGCAACATCTCAAGACGGGAAGTTAAAGCTTGGTAGCAAATGGGTCTTCCAAATGGACAATGACCCCAAGCATACTTCCAAAGTTGTGGCAAAATGGCTTAAGGACAACAAAGTCAAGGTATTGGAGTGGCCATCACAAAGCCCTGACCTCAATCTATAGAAAATGTGTGGGCAGAACTAAAAAAGCATGTGCAAGCAAGGAGGCCTACACACCTGACTCAGCTACACCAGCTCTGTCAGGAGGAATGGGCCAAAATTCACCCAACTTATTGTGGGAAGCTTGTGAAAAGCTACCCGAAACGTTTGACCCAAGTTAAACAATTTAAAGGCAATGCTGCCAAATAATAATTGAGTGTATGTAAACTTCTGACCCACTGGGAATGTGATGAAAGAAATAAAAGCATTTCACATTCTTAAAATAAAGTGGTGATCCTTAATGACCTGACAGGGAATTTCTACTAGGATTAAATGTCAGGAATTGTGAAAAACTGAGTTTAAATGTATTTGGCTAAGGTGTATGTAAACTTCCGACTTCAACTGTACGTACGGTCACTATGGGGACGACGTCATCGATGCACTTATTTATGAAGCCAATGACTGATGTGGTGTACTCCTCAATGCCATCGGAGGAATCTCAGAACATATTCCAGTCTGTGGTAGCAAAACAGTCCTGTAGCTCAGCATCTGCTTCATCTGACCACTTTTTTATTGATCGAGTCACTGGTGCTTCCTGCTTTAATTTGAGCTTGTAAGCAGGAATCAGAAGGATAGAATTATGGTCAGATTTGCCAAATGGAGAGAGCTTTGTATGCGTCTCTGTGGGAGGAGTAAAGGTGGTTTAGAGTTTTTTTTCCCTCTGGTTGCACATTTAACATGCTGATAGAAATTTAGTAAGATGGATTTAAGTTTCCCTGCATTAAAGTCCCCGGGCCACTCGGAGTGCCGCCTCTGGGTGAGCGCTTTCCTGTTTGCTTATTGTGTAATACATCTCATTGAGTGCGGTCTTAGTGTCCGCATCGGTCTGTGGTGGTACAAAAAATACAGATGAAAACTCTCTAGGTAGATAGTGTGGTCTACAGCTTATCATGAGATACTCTACCTCAGGCGAGCAAAACCTTGAGACTTCCTTAGATATCGTGCACCAGCTGTTATTTACAAAAATACACAGGCCGCCGCCCCTGGTCTTACCAGACGCCGCTGTTCTATCCTGCCGATACAGCGGATAACCAGCTAGCTGTATGTTGATAATGTCGTTCAGCCACGAATTCGTGAAGCATAAGATATTACAGTTTTGAATGTCCCGTTTGTAGCTTTATCTTCCACGTAGGTCATCGATTATATTTTCCAAAGTTTGCACGTTTGATAGCAGAATGGAAGGCAGTGGGGGTTTATTCGATCGCCTACGAATTCTCTGAAGGCAGCCCGCCCTCCGGCCCCTTTTTCTCCTCCTTCTCTTCACGCAAATGACGGGGATTTGGGCCTGTTCCCGGGAAAGCAGTATGTCATTCACGTCGGGCTCGTTAAAGGAAAAAAGGATTCGGCCAGTTCGTGGTGAGTAATCACAGTTCTGATGTCCAGAAGTTATTTTCGGTCATAAGAGACGACAGCAGCAACATTATGTACAAAATAAGTAAAAAAATAAGTTACAAACAACGCAAAGAAACAAACAAAAAAACACAATTTGTTAGGAACACATAAAACTTCAGCCTTCTCTGGCACCATCTTATCAGATATGTAAACATTAAAGTGACTAAGATACCGTAGAATAGTACAGAATACAGTATATATACACATATGAGATGAGTAATGCAAGATATGTAAACATTATTAAAGTGACTAGTGTTCCATTTCTTAAGTGGCCAGTGGTTTCTAGTCTACAGTATGTCTATAGGCAGCAGCCTAATGTGCTAGTGATGGCAGTTTAACTGTCTGATGGCCTTGAGATAGAAGCCGTTCTTCAGTCTCTCGGTCCCAGCTTTGATGCACCTGTACTGACCTCGCCTTCTTGATGATAACTGGGTGAACAGGCAGTGGCTCGGGTGGTTGATGTCCTTGATGATCTTATTGGCCTTCCTGTAACATAGGGTGCTGTAGGTGTCCTGGAGGGCGGGTAGTTTGCCCCCGGTAATGCGTTGGGCAGCCCTCACCACCCTCTGGAGAGCCTTGCGGTTGCGGGCGGTGCAGTTGCCGTACCAGGCGGTGATACAGCCCGACAGGATTCTCTCAATTGTGCATCTGTAAAAGTTTGAGGGTTTTAGATTCCAAGCCACATTTCTTTAGCCTCCTGAGGTTGAAGGCTCTGTTGTGCCTTCTTCACCACACTGCCTGTGTGGGTGGTCCATTTCAGTTTGTTGGTGATGTGTACGTCAAGGAACTTGAAACTTTCCACCTTCTCCACTGTGGTCCTGTCGATGTGGATGGGGGGGTGCACCCTCTGCTGTTTCCTGACGTCCACGATCATCTCCTTTGTTTTGTTGACGTTGAGTGAGAGGTTATTTTCCTGGCACCACACTCCCAGAGCCCTCACCTCATCCCTGTAGGCTGTCTTGTAATTGTTGGTAATCAAGCCTACTACTGTTGTGTCATCTGCAAACTTGATTGATGATTGAGTTGGAGGTGTGCTTGGCCACGCAGTCATGGGTGAATAGGGAGCACAGGAGTGGGCTGAGCACGCACCCTTGTGGGGTCCCAGTGTTGAGGATCAGCGAAGTGGAAGCCACTTTGGGTTCATCCTGTCATTAACAACACATTGTGTTGTTCTAACCCCCAACCCTGGCTTAATTTCCCTGATGCCAGGATGTCTAGGACCCTTTGTTCCAGTCCATCTCTATCCCAGTTACAACCACCCACATCCTGTTCATGGAATACATCTCCCCAGTGCACGACTGATCATAGAATGGAATGTGGCTGTAAAGTTGTATCACCCTCTAGTAAAACCCATTTCCTTGACGCCCAGACTAGCTGCAGGAAGCTAGAGTGGACACCATAAAAACTCAGGCTTAGCAGGCAGTCTTACTCTTAGTTAAATATATAATCCTTTACTATTAATATCAAACAAATCAGGTAAGTATGTAATTTTTCCCTGACAGTAGGCAATGAAGACTACCCCATGGCAAGGCACTACAAGTCCTTACACCATGGCAACCCTGCCTCCCTACAAGCTATGGGTATTGATAATGTTCCATCCTCAATTAGAAAAGGGGACCGTCTTAAAACAGCTAAACCAAAGGAAACTTTTTTGGATTTACAAACTACAGGCCACCAAGTATCCTGGTTCAAATTAAGATATGGATTTCTCACCTTTCCTGTAGGATCGTGAGTTCCCTTTGCTACCATCTAGTGGACTTTTTGCTCTATTGCCCTCAGCTGTGTTTAGACTTATGGTCCATGTTTGCCATGTTCTAGTGTACTATGAAATAGATGGCTCTCCTATTCTTAACACTTTGCCCAGTCATATTCAAGGTTAGAACTACCATTTTAGGGTTTCTGATGCTTTGAGCCTTGAGTTGCATTTTTGATAACATATCTACAGTATTTCACTTTTTAATGTGTATAGTATTGCTTACTAGGTGTTGTCCCATGAATTCTGTAACCATTCCCTCTTCAAATCAGGGTTGATTGGAAAAAGCTGTTCAAAAGAGGACATTGCATTGAGTTTTTAAACTTTGTTTCTATTGAACATGCTATACAACTAAAGTCATTTTAATTATATGAAGAGTGAAGAATTAGTGAACACACCTGTGTCCTTATTGTCTCTAGCACAGTCTCTGCCGCCCTCTGGTGACAGATGAACCATGACAGTAGCCCCCCCTTCTAGAAGCAGCTCCAGCCGCAGAGGCAAGGCGACCACCATGTAGTTGCTTAGTCTCAAACATGCCCTGGATCCAGGATGTCCTGGGCAGGCACCCACGCCCGCTCCTCGGGACCGTAGGCCTTCCAGTCCACCAGGTACTGCAGGGTACCTCGAACCCGACGAGCCTCCAACAGACGCCGGACAGTGTAGACCGGGCGGCCATCAACAAGTCGAGGGGGCGGATGGGCAGTTGTGGGTGGAGAGAAAGGACTGGTCCTTACCAGCTTGAGACGGGAGACATGGGAGGATGGAAAGACCCTCATAGACCTGGGAAGCTGGAGACGATAGGTGCCCGGGTTGATGCGAGCTTCCACAAGTCCACCTTTAAGGGAAGATCACAGGTGGACAGCCATACCCGTTTATCCGGTCGGAGGAGCTGAAGAGGCTTTCGGTGTTGGTTTGCCTGGTGTTGGTGTCGGACAGAGGAGCAGAGCAAGGAGGATCGCACTCTGATCCAGGTGTGGCGACATCGTAAAATGAACACCTCGGCTAATGGCACCCCCGCTTCGGTCCCTTGTTCAGGAAACAGGAGGGGGGAGGGGCAACCCAAACTGACACTCAAACCGCGACAGTCCAGTGGACGAGTTCGGCAGTGTGTTGTGAGCATATTCCGCCCAGACGAGGAACTTGCTCCAGTTGATGGCCTGGGTGGAGACAAAACAGCGGATCCTGGTTTACCCTCTCAGTCTGCCCATTAGACTGTGGGTGGAACACCAAGGAGAGACTCACCGATGCCCAACAGTGAGCAGAAGGCTTTCCAATACTGTGCGATGAACTGGGGCCCACGATCCGAGACAATGTCCTGGGGAAGTCCGTGTCGTCGAAAGAGAACCGCTTGGAGAGAAGGCGCATGGGTGCAGTTTTTGTTCTCCTCGTTCCACTGTGAAAGGACCGCCCCTGCTCCGGTGTTCAAGGGAGAAGATCAGGATGTCGTCGAGGTAAACAAAGTCTAACTGATTGAACAAAAGTGTCATTGACCAATGCCTGGAAGTCTGCTGGTGAGTTTGATAATTTGAAGGGCATGACTAAATACTCATAGTGGCCACTATGGGTGTTAAAGGAAGTTTTCCATTCATCACCCTCCCTGATTCTCAACAGATTGTAAGTGTTGCAGAGGTCCAGAATTGGGCCATTTGGGCCAACTCCAAGGCGGCGGACATCAGGGGTAGAGGGTAACGATTCTTAATCATAATCCTGTTCAGCCCTCTGTAATCGATGCAGGGCCGCAGATCTCCATCCTTCTTTCCCAAGAAGAAGCCTGCACCAGATGGGGAGGTAGAGGAGCAAATGAAACCTGCCTCCAGCGACTCCCGGATGTAATTGTCCATGACTGCTGCTTCAGGGGTCGAGAGGGAGTACAGACGGCCCCAGGCAGGTGTGATGCCGGGTAGGAGTTCTATGGTGAAGTCATATGGATGGTGAGGAGGGAGGGTGGGGGCTTGCCTCTTACTGAAGGCCTCCCGGAGGTCGAAGTATTCGGGAGGAAGAGTGGAGAAGTCGTGGTCTTCGAGGGATGCCAGGGAACGCGACGAGGCTCTTGGGGGAGGTCTTAGGCATTTAGTCTGGCAGTTCTTACCCCACTCTAGCAGGTGTGCCGTGGACCAGGAGAATCGTGGGTTATGTAGCACTAGCCAGGGGTACCCTAGGATCAGGGGATTCTCGGGAGCAGTGATCAAAAGAACTAAGAGTTCACCCCAACCTGCAGTAGAATGGGCTTGGTCTGATACCTGGCCCGGAGCCGATGGGGCAACCATCGAGTGCTTGAATCTGCAGAGGAATGGGACATTTCACGCAGGGGATTTGTAACTCTTGGTTCATGAAATTATCCGCGGTCCTGGAGTCCACAAAGGCTTGAATGTGGTGCTGACAGTTGTCCCAGTGGAGGGTTGCGGGTAGTGACAGACGGTGACTGGGTAGCTGGGGTGTAACTGCATAGATCGCCAGGGTCTCCCCTTGTCCTGGCGAACCCCGACGTTTCCCATCAGCTCTGGGCATTTTTAATGGTTTATTTTTTATTTTACCTTTATTTAACTAGGCAAGTCAGTTAAGAACAAATTCTTATTTTCAATGAGGGAACAGTGGGTTAACTGCCTTGTTCAGGGGCAGTACGACAGATTTTTACTGTGTCAGCTCGGGGATTCGATCCTTGGTGGATTATAACATTCTTGATCTGGGTGATCTCTGCTGGGTCCATGTTGAAGGCAGAAGCTTGCTGTGACGTGATGAGGTGGGACCCAGGAGCAGAGAAGAGACCAGACGAGGAATCAGTGGTTTAGGATAAATGTAAATACTTTACTGTGAATAGGTAACAGAAGGATCACAATAACACTGGGAAAACAACAAACACTAGGGCTAGAAAACTCACTCAGGAGACCACTGTAGCAAAAGGAATACCTGTGTGAGAATGCTGTTCATTGTTCAGACGTGCACCAGAGAGCACTGAGTGAGGAACCCTTTGCATCCTCACGGGCGGCCATCATACCGCTCGGAGACTGGGATCTTGGGTTCCTGGTGCAGGTTCCCTGGAGGAACTATGGCGACGCCTGTAGCACTGTGCAATGAGACTTGTGCATTGGCTCCTCCTGGTTTGAGATTGGGCTGTGGTTGGAGGGCATCGGTAAGTGCCTGGAGGGTCTCCGATATTTGGGAGAGTTGTTCTTGCTGCCACCCCAGCAGTGCTCCTTGGTGGATTATAACATTCTTGATCTGGGTGATCTGTGCTGGGTCCATGTTGAAGGCAGAAGCTTGCTGTGACGTGATGAGGTGGGACCCAGGAGCAGAGAAGAGACCAGA
>QNTS01002516.1:15851-68990 GCA_003317085.1 Hucho hucho | reverse complement strand
AGCTGTATAAGGCCATAAGCAAATAAGAAAATGCTCATCCAGAAGTGGCACTCCTAGTGGCTGGGGACTTTAATGCAAGCAAACTTCAATCAGTTTTACCTAATTTCTACCAGCATGTCACATGTGCAACCAGAGGAAAAAAATTATAGACCTCCTTTACTCCCCACATAGAGACACCTACAAAGCTCTCCCGCGCTCTCCATTTGGAAAATCTGATCATAATTATATTCTCCTGATTCCTGCTTACAAGCAAACACTAAAGCAGAATTACCAGTGACTCACTCAATACGAAAGTGGTCAGATGACGCGGATGCTACGCCACAGGACTGTTTTGCTAGCACAGACTGGAATATGTTCCGGGATTCATCCAATGGCATTGAGGAGTATACCACCTCAGTCAACGGCTCTGAATCCTACTACACCGGCTCTGACGCTCGTCGGATGTGGCAGGGCTTGTAAAATATTACGGACTACAAAGGGAAAGTCAGCCGCGAAATGCCCAGTGACGCAAACCTACCAGACGAGCTAAATGCCTTTTATGCTCGCTTCGAGGCAAGCAACACTGAAGCGTGCATGAGAGCACCAGCTGTTCCGGACGACTGTGTGATCACGCTCTCCATATCCGATGTGAGCAAGACCTTTAAACAGGTCAACATTCACAAAGCTGAGTGGCCAGACGGATTACCAGGACGTGTACTCAAAGAATGCGTGGACCAACTGGCAAGTGTCTTCACTGACATTTTCAACCTCTCCCTGACTGAGTCTGTAATACCTACACATTTCAAGCAGACCACCATAGTCCCTGTGCCCAAGAAAGCGAAGGTAACCTGCCTAAATGATTACCACCCTGTAGCACTCACATCGGTAGCCATGAAGTGTTTTGAAAGGCTGGTCATGGCTCACATCAACACCATCATCCCGGAATCCCTAGACCCACCTCAATTTGCATACCGCCCCAACAGATCCACAGATGACACAATCTCAATCTCACTCCACACTACTCTTTTTCACCTGGACAAAAGGAATACCTGTGTGAGAATGCTGTTCATTGACTAGAGCTCCACGTACAACACCATAGTGCCCATGAAGCTCATCACTAAGCTAAGAACCCTGGGATTAAACACCTCCCTCTGCAACTGGATCCTGGACTTCCTACCGGACCGCCCCCAGGTGGTAAGAGTAGGCAACAACACATCTGCCTTGCTGATCCTCAACACTGGGGCCCCTCCGGGATGCGTGCTTAGTCCCCTCCTGTACTCCCTGTTAACCCACGACTGTGTGGCCAAGCACGACTCCAACACCATCACTAAATTTGCTGATGAAACATCAGTGGTAGGCTTGATCGCCAACAACGATAAAACAGCCTATAGGGAGGAGGTCAGAGACCTGGCCGTGTGGTGCCAAGACAACAACCTCTCCCTCAATGTGAGCAAGACAAAGGAGCTGCTTGTGGACTACAGAAAAATGAGTGCCGAACAGGCCCCCATTCTCATCGACGGGGCTGTAGTGGAGCAGGTGGAGAGTTTCAAGTTCCTTGGTGTCCACATCACCAACAAACTATCATGGTCCAAACACACCAATACAGTCGTGAAGAGGGCACGACAACACATTTCCTTCTCAGGAGACTGAAAATATTTGGCATTGGTCCCCAGATCCTCAAAAAGTGCATCACCTGGTATGGCAACTGCTCGGCATCTGATCGTAAGGCGCTACAGAGGGTAATGCGTACGGCCCAGCACATCACTAGGGCCAAGCTTCCTGCCATCCAGGACCTATACACTAGGCGGTGTCAGAGGAAGGCCCAAATAATTGTCAAAGACTCCAGTCACCCAAGTCATAAACTGTTCTCTCTGCTACTGCACGGCAAGCGGTACCACAGCGCCAAGTCTAGGACCAAAAGGCTCCTTAACAGCTTCTACCCCTAAGCCATGAGACTCCTGAACATCTAATCAAATGGCTATCCAGACTATTTACATTGACCCCCCCCCCCGCACATTGGCTAGGTACCCTCTGCATATAGCGCCGTTATTGTTATTTTGTTACTTTTTATTGTATTTTTTACTTTAGTTTATTTAGTAAATATTTGTTTAACTCTTTCTTGAACTGCATTGTTTGTTATGGGCTTAAATTAATCATTTCACGGTAAGGTCTACACCCGTTGTATTCGGCGCATGTGACAAATATGATTTGATAGCCCCTCAGTACCCTCCCTTGAAGACTTAAATCCCTCCCTAACCATGAGGATCATTTATTTTTGATAGATTCAGTTACAGGATTCAAATTAAGAACATTCATAGCCTAAAGATTTTTGGTTATCTTTACACATCGGTTATGGTATCTTTTACAGAGATGTTCTCCCTTCTTTATAGCCTCCTTAAAGGTTTCAAGTAAAAATGGTGCTATAGGTTTTATAAAATTCAGAGGTTAATCCATCACAACCTGGATATGTTATTTTTTTATTGAGCAGCCCCATATTGGATGTCCATAATGGATAAATATTGACAACAAGACAGATTTGAATTCTTCACTAACCGAGTTAACATTCTCTATTGTATCAAGGATATCCTTATAGTCACTCAAACTGTTGTCTAAGGAGTAAAGATTATCATAAAACGTAGTGCTAAATTCTGATAACAACTCTCTATTCTCAGAGGTTAACTCATTAATCTTACGTTTCCGAAGTCTGAGTTCCTCTCCTCTTTTCCAAATTAAAAAAGTATCTGCTGTTCTTTTCTTTTTTTTCAAGCCATTGTTTTCTGGGTCTTATGAAGGCTCCTTTTCCTATCTAGTTGATTCTGTAAATCATTCAATTTAGCTTACTCATTAAGATCAAGATGCTCAGTCTCTGTGATATCAGCAATTTTCTTAGAGAGCTCAGCTTCCGCACATCTCCTTCTGAAAGCAAGCCGTAATACAGGCTGAGCGGATTTTACAATACAGCAGGTTCCCAATATTTCCTATATTCTGCGTTAGAGGTAGCTAAATTCCAGTAAACAGAAATTAGATTCTTAAATATTTGCAAATACATGCAATAACAATGAGTTATTCAATTTCCAATAACCACCAGAGTATTTCTTATCATCATTACTGCACATTCTTACAGTCAGCCATATGACTTTATGATCTGTCAGGACTGCAGGCAGAATTTTTACCTCTACAGTGTTGGGTTCAAGACTAGAGGTTATCCACCCACAAGTAAATTCTTGATTGTAGTGAACATCTCTATTACATCATGTGTACTGTTTCCCTCCAGGGTTTTTTAACTCTCCATATGTCAATTAAATGCAGGCTTTGGCAGTGTGATGGAAATGTTAATGTTTGTGCTTTTCTATTCTATACATTTCTATGTTCTATTCATGTGCTGTTCTAATAACCAATTTCTGTGTTCATGCAAGTGACTGATCGGACGAATCCTCACTTATCAGTATCTGCAATTTGGCAGTACGCCCAGACCTTGTTTTGAGAACGTGAGGAGAAAGATCTCAGTTTCAAGGTCTCAGCTTAGAGAGAAGAAGCCTCGTGAGGTATTGGTCTGTCACATGTTATGAACCAGTATTGGTCGGTCACATGAATGAAACAAAATGGTAATGATGAATTTATTATGCTAAATCATGCAGATATATACACGACTATACACAGACAACTGCTGGGACTGCCCCAGCAGAGCTTCTGACAGACATGTGTGCTATGGTGCATTGAGTTGGTTGGAACCTCTCCAGCGCGCTGACAAATAAACTATGATTCATTTAAGATTGACTTTGAGTGTCCCAATGTGTGTTAGAATTTCCACAACAGCAGAAATTCATTAATTTGTTCACACCAATGTTAGGCCTATGGGGCAATCTACCTATAAAGAGTACACAAATATTTGCATCATAGCCCTTATTGCGGGACTTTGACTGTGGGAAATCACCTCCCCAGTCAGCCTATTGTGCATATTGACATTTATATTGCACTGTACAGCCTTACCTAAGGATTGTGGATCAATGAAATGTGGTATCAGTCTACACAGTACCCAAGTGCTATTTCCGCAATGTCCTCCTCAGAGTTATCAGGCACTATTTCCTCTGGAATAGTGTTCAATACACATAGTAGGTTGACTGTCACAATACATGTGGCTCCTTTCACTGCGCACAGTGGTTTCAGAGTCCCGCATTATGAGCTACAATGCAAATATTTGTGTAATCTTTTCGCAGTTGTGTTCTGTGGGTTTCCATGAGTAGACCGATACCCCATCTCATTGACCCATAGGTGTCAATACACACAATAAGCTGACTGGGGAGGTGATTTCCCACAGTCAAAGTCCCACAATAAGAGCTACAACGCTAATATTTGTGTAAACTCTTCACAGTTGTGTTCTGTGGGTGTCACTGAGTAGACTGATACCCCATGTCATTTTTTTTTTTTTTACCTTTATTTTACTAGGCAAGTCAGTTAAGAACAAATTCTTATTTTCAATGACGGCCTAGGAACAGTGGGTTAACTGCCTGTTCAGGGGCAGAACGACATATTTGTACCTTGTCAGCTTGGGGATTTGAACTTGCGGTTACTAGTCTACCACTCTAACCACTAGGCTACCCTGCCGTCATTGAGCTACAATCTATAGGTAATGCTATACAGTGAAAGAAGTATGCCCCCAATGCAATTCTAAAATCTAATACATCCACAGTTTGATTTCAACATATTTGTCAAATTAACAAATTGTCTTTTGTTGAATTTATATAACATTACAACCTTGTTGAGCATGATCTATTCCAAATATGCCATGATTCCACTATTTGTATTAATTTGCATCACTTTCAATGGGGGCCTTTTATTTTAAAGGCGAACCACAAATTCCACTATTGTGGCTAATCCTTATTGTGGCTAACTTCACATAGGTGTGTCCGACCATCATTAATGAAATACGAACTGTCTTATAAATGAGGGGTATTTTAGATGATGGCACCTAGCTAGACAGTGAGCTAACTATAGCTACTGAAACATGTCATTTTGCTATGTTTTTGGGGAAGAACATTGTTTGCATCCATCAGCTAGCTAGCTTCTTTTCTGACCAGCAACAGAGCTTAGGGAAGTGTGTCTGCGCTCATGCGGAAGACAAAACTTTACCAGCATCATAGCATACGTATTGGTGAATCGCTGTGACATGAAATAGTGATAGTGTAATCAATACTACGTAAAAAGGAATGAACGTGTTAAATTAATGTGTAGTGCAGTCATATCCAGGTCCTGATTGGTCAGTCATCAAATAGTGTTGACGCATCAAATAGTGTTATTTGACGTGTATCTTTTTTGACACGCAAAGACTCAAACAGCGTTCCATACTATTGATATCTGTTGATCTGAGTTTGATTGTTTATACCTAGAAATTCATAGAGGTGCATGCCATGTTTGTTTTGTGAAAATACTTATTACAAGTGATTTGAAGCCGAATCTACATCTCCATGTGAGTTTTTTTCTACATTTTTGGAAGCACTGCTGAGAATAATGTGCCTAGGATTGTCGCCACAAGATAGGAAGACCCCTCAACTGACATCAGTGGAGGCTTCTGAGGGAAGGACGGCTCATAATGGCTGAAACGGAGCAAATGGAATGGCATCAAACATATAGAAATCATGTGTTTGATACCATTCCACCCAATTCATTTCCACGAGCCCGTCCTCCCCAATTAAGGTGCCACCAACCTCCTGTGATTGACATTCATCTTAAAAAACGAACTCAGTCAGACAACAGACTGGACGGTGGAGGTTAGACAGACACTGGAAAAGGAGTGCGTGCAAACTGAGGTCAGAGTGAACATCAGGGAGCAGTAAGGTCCATTCAGTAAGAGAGAACCTTCATTAAAAGCATTGTCAACTTTTCTGCTATTAAAGAGAATCAGCATTAGAGGATATGCAAATGGAAGTGAAAGGAGCATTGTATGAACTGACGAAAGATAAGATTATTGAAATAAGTAACTTTTTGTAAATATCAGGACCAAACCAAGAAAATGTAACTGGTAAAACACGCATGGCCCTTGTTTCATGTTATTAAATATCTTGAACGGGATGAAGTAAAAGGGCTAGAGGATGATGGTATGTCTGAACTGTTGAACCTTAAAGACATGATAAATGAGATGCAGGAGGTTAGTGACGTTAGCTCCACAGCGAATCGAAATGAAGAGCAAGAAAAACTGCAAACAGAGCTAGAGCAATTAAGGCTTTCACTAAAACAAAAGGAAAGTGAGGTGCAGGAGCTTGTTAACAAAAATGGAAATGACACAGACACAAACCAGACCACGCAACCCTCCTCAATACACAGTGCCAATGCAGGGACACGCCACAGTATGGCGCAAAGAGTTCAAGATATCCGGTCAAATAGGTGAACCAGGCCAGAAAGACAGACACATTCTCCAGTCTAGCTCACCAAATCAAAAATGGACTGACTACAGGGTATCCAGAGATAGAAATAGTGGATGCAGTGGTAAGAGCTATTGCACCAGGGCTGCAAATGTGGAGCTATCTGGAAGGAAAGTCAGAAAGGACTCTCCACACACTGAGGAGAATAGAGTGCCACAGTATGAGTCATAATACCCATAAAACTTAGAAGTCAAACAGGGAAATGGTTCCAATCCTTTTTCCACCATTCATTTTAGAATCACTTAAAATAAGGACTGTGTTTCGTGTAGGCTTACCCTAGCATGACGTTTTGATAACCGTGTAAATCTCTCTGGAACAAGGTAACTTTTATCAATATATTTGCCTGTATTTACCTACAAAAATGAAGTGCTAATTAGCTGCTAATGTGACTATCATAAAAAACTACAAATGCCATGATGATCTGGACGAGACTGCTAAATCGATGCAAAGGTTAGAATCTCTGGATTAACGATCTAATGTTTGCTAAATGCAGTGTTGAAATGAATTGGCTAAATGGACAATTCTGTGAACTGCCTCGTGCAAGTTTTAAATTGACACAGTACTTGTTAGCAAAGGTGTCGCCTAGAGATGACGGGCAGGAGCTTGCAGGGATTTGTAGTTTTGTATTATGTCTACTTTGATGCTAATTAGCATTTTCAAATCTGAGAGTAGATAGAGCTAAATATATAGTTGAAAGTCACCTTGCCCTAGACCTCACTGCAGGGTAAGCGTACACAAAAAACAGACCTTATTTTAAGTGTGCATTGGAAAAATGTATGGTGGAAAAATGATTGGAACCATTTCCCTGTTTGACCGCTTGGTTTTATGGGTATTACGGCACCTCCGCTGTGGGGCTCTATACTGAAATCTCACTACCAAGAGAAAGGTGCAACAGAACTGTATAGCCAACTCACATCAGAAGTCCAGAGCAGCAAAGAGACCCCACAAAATGTTCTAATCCATTCCTTAGATATGAGACAGAAAATCCTATTTGCCTTACAGAAAGCAGAGTCTGTTCTCACGTATGTCCCAGCAGTGGTCCAGAGCTTGTTCATGCATACTGTCCTGACTGGTCCACAAAATGACAACATAAGAACATACATGCAGCCAAATCTCCTAGACACAAAAACTACAGATGAGCTGCTTCTAGAGAAACTGAACACTGCATGTGCTAATGAGACAGAGAAACAGAACAAAAGGAAAATGGCTATGCCACAGCGGCCCGTCACCAACAGAACACACCAAAACTCCCCCCTGACCTGGTATCAGAGCTAAAAAAAACTGAGGTCTGATATGATGGTGTTAAAGAACTTGAGTGTTGCAGTCTCACAAATCTGAGAATCCATTCAACAACCTGTGTTTATACCGCAGCAATAAAAATAAAATAGTGCTCTTCCTGTAAGAAAACTACTGTTTGACATTCAAAATGAACACTCTGCTGAACACAGAACATACTGCACACAAAGACCGCACTCCTGCATGAAGACAAATTTAACAAAGAAGAACTCTAAGGCAGGGCTCTCCAACCCTGTTCCTGGAGAGCTACCCTCCTGTAGATTTTCAATCAAACCCCAGTTGTAACTAACCTGATTCAACCAATTATTAGAATCAGATGTGCTATATTAGGGTTGGAGCAAAAACCTATAGGATAGTAGCTCTCCAGGAACAGGGTTGGAGACCACTGCCTTAGAGTTCTTCTTTGTTAAACCAGCCTTCTACTGTAACTGCCTTAGTAGGAAAACAATATCTTGTTGAAAGCTATTTGCAGGATCAGAGAACTCAGGCCTTGTGGGACACTGGCTCTCAGGTGTGTATCATTGATGAACTGTAACTTACCTGGTGTTAGGCTGAGAAATGTTTCAGATCTAATTGACTCACCTGACTCACTACAGATAGTATCTGCCAATGGAATGAACATGCCTTATGTAGGTTGGATAGAAGTAACTTTCAAACTGGCCTCAAGAGGCAACTGACATTCAATAACTAGTTATCCCAGTGCTCGTGATGGGCAGACATCTATCTTATTCCATTTTTGGCTTTAATGTGATTGAGCAAATTGTCAACAATAGTGAACAGTCAGGAGGCACATGCATAGAGCAGGTAAACGAGACAGTGAGAATGGCCTTTCCAAGCCTAAAGAAAAACTATGTCCAGGTTTTCATAG
The DNA here is from genome assembly GCA_003317085.1 of Hucho hucho. NCBI lineage: Eukaryota > Metazoa > Chordata > Actinopteri > Salmoniformes > Salmonidae > Hucho > Hucho hucho. The sequence continues at coordinate 60,428 of QNTS01002516.1, read as the reverse complement.
ACCTAGTGAGTGTTTACCAGTCATATGACAAAAAAAGATCAACATACCAAAATGCACCTCTGTTCAGGTTCAATGTCGAGTGCAGACAAGGCCTGTTAAGGTCAAAGGTGATGTTATCGGGACGGTAACACGTTGTTAGGGGAGTGTGTGATAGAATGAAATGTGCCTTAATAATGCCGAAATAGTACAGCATCATAATGTGTACCGGTAAGCGATATGCTATTCATTTATTTGAATGTTGAAAATATGATCTGGGTGCTGTGCTATATTGATGTCCGTTTGATCTGAATTTGATTGGTTATACCTACGAATGAAATGTTGATATTACCTATATCTATTCAGATTCAGACATTTAGAGGGTTTAATAGTCACATGTACAGGGTTCAAATCAAATTTTATTTGTCACATGCGCCAAATACAACAGGTGTAGACCTTACCGTGAAATGCTTACTCACAAACCCTTAACCAACAATGCAGTTTTAAGAAAAATAACAATAAAATAACAATAACGAGGCTATGTACAGAGGATACCGATACCGAGTCAATGTGCGTGGTACAGGTTAGTCGAGGTCATTTGTACATATAGGTAGGGGTAAAGTGACTATGCATAAATAATAAACAGCGAGTAGCAGCAGCGTGGAGCAGCTAGCTGACTAGCGGGGAGAACAGTGCATGGCTCAGGTGGCTGGGGTCCCTGATGATCTTCTTGGCCTTCCTGCAACACCTGGGCAGGCACCTACAACCTCACTGTCATGACTTCTTCACTACAGTGTCCATGTGGTTAGACCATTTCAGCTTCTCTGAGATGTGTACACCAAGGAATTTTAAGTTATTGACCGTTGACGAGGATGGGGGTGTCCAGCCTGTTTCCTCCTGAAGTCCACAATCAGCTCCTTTGTTTTTCTAACCTTGAGGGAGAAGATCTCAAATAACTTTTGTTAAAGTCCGCTGCAACAATTAACGCTGACAATAAAGATCTTTGAGAGACTTTTTGGTGTTGGCTAGGGGCGGGATGCCATGGCGATAATCCCAGAGAACTCTCTCAGAAGGTAAAAAGAGCGACATTTGATGACCAAGTATTTCAAGTCGGGGGAGCAGAAGCTCGCAAGTTCCAGTACATTCCCTCCATCGCACCATATGTTGTTGGTCATAAAGCAGAGCCCACCACCTTTGCTCTTGCCAGAGAGAGCCCTCTTCCTATCCGCTGTAAAACCCACTGATTGTATATAATCTGTTTGGATGTTGGAGGAAAGCCAAGTCTCAGAAAAAACTGAATATGTTGCAGAATCTGATGTCCCTCTGGAAGGAGATCCTTGCTCCGAGTTCGTCAAGTTTGTTCATTAATGATGGAACAGTAGTATGTAGTATGAGTTGTATGCTTGGTAATGGAGGACGTCTGCCTTTCCGTCGGTGTCTTCGCTTCCTATGTTCCGGTACGACTCCCACGCAGATCGGCGCCTCGCAGAAGAAGCTAGTCCATTGTTCCGCTGTCTCAGGGAATTCGGGTAGGTCGGGTGGATGGTGAGTACCCAGCAATTAGAACGCTACCTACCTGAATGCATAGTGCCAACTGTAAAGTTTGGTGGAAGAGGAATAATGGTCTGAGACGGTTTTTGATGGTTTGAGCTAGGCCCCTTAGTTCCAGTGAAGGGAAATCTTAACGCTACAGCATACAATGACATTCTAGACGATTCTGTGCTTCCAACTTTGTGGCAACAGTTTGAAGAAGGCCCTTTCCTGTTTCAACATGACAATGCCCCTGTGCACAAAGCGAGGTCCATACAGAAATGGTTTGTCGAGATCGGTGTGGTAGAACTTGACTGGCCTGCACAAAGCCCTGACCTCAACCCTATCGAACGCTTTTGGGATGAAATGGAAAGTCGACTGCGAGCCAGGCCTAATCGCCCAACATCAGTGCCAGACCTCACTAATGCTCTAGTGGCTGAATGGAAGCAAGTCCCCTAAGCAATTTTCCAACGTCTAGTGGAAAGCCTTCCCAGAAGAGTGGAGGCTGTTATAGCGGCAAAGGGGGGACCAACACCATATTAATGCCCATGATTTTGGAATGAGACATTCAACGAGCAGGTATCCACATACTTTTGGTAATGTAGTGTAGTGCCATTGAAATCATATAATGTTTTTGTTATGCATTATTTCAGTTATTTCAGGTGATATATCAAGTATGCTTGATAGCATAATTTATGGTTTTATAATTTTTTATCTGTTTAATCCACGTTTCAGTCTTATGACCATCAGGGTTTATCTTCAAACATTTATTTTCTGTTACTAGACCCCATGTTAATGGGAACAGGAAGCACTGTTTAGAGGTCTCTAACTGAGAAGTGTGATGTGATCATGATTTACTAGAAGAGTATAGTTAGAGGGGGACATCTCTCCAAAACCAAACAAAAAACAATCGTCTGAGACAATGATTTATATACAGTGCCTTGCAAAAGTAATCATACCCCTTGGATTTCTTCATATTTTATTGTGTTACAAAGTCATTTTTGAATGACTAACCATTCCTCTGTCCCCCATATACACAAAAAATGTAAGATTCCTCAGACAAGTATTGAATATCAAGCACAGATTCTAATAAATAGAACAGGGAGCCTTTCGAAAGCCTCATAACGAAGGGCATCAATAACAAATCAGACATTGAATATATTTAAAGCATAGTAAATTGCTGTAATTGGAGAGTACTGAGGATGGATCAACAACATTGTGGTGACTCCACAATAATGACTTGAATGACTCAGTGAAGAGAAAAAATACAAAATATATATAGAATAAACATTTTCCAAAACATGCATCTTGAATGCAAAAAGGCACTACGCTAATGTAATATTGAGGGGAAAAAAACATGGCAGAGGAATACACTTTTTGGCCTAAATGCAAAGCCTTGTGTTTGGGGCAAATCCAACACAACACTTAACTGAGTAACTGCCTTATATTCAAGTATGTTGGTGGCTGCATCAAGGTATGGCTATGCTTGACATCAGCAAATACTGGGGAGTTTTTCAGGATAAAACGAAACAGGATGGGGCTAAGCACAAGTAAAATCCTAGAGAAAAACCTGCTTCAGTCTGGTTTACACCAGACACTGGGAGAGGAATTCACCTTTCAGCAGGACAATAACCTACAATAAAAGGCCCAATCTACACTGGAGTTGCTTACCAAGAAAACAGTGAATGCTCCTGAGTAACCAAGTTACAGTTTTATCTTAAATCTGCTTGAAAATCTATGGCAAAACTTGAAAATTGCTGTCGGGCCTTGATCCCCAACATCTTGACAGAGCTTTAAGAATTATGAAATGAATAATGGGCCTTTCTGGAGGGTTGGTGCCATCTCTGCTCCTGGGAAACGCAGCTTGGTGGTGCGGTGTTGATGCCGGTGCTGATTGTATCCAGAAAGCCAAACCGAAGTCCAGCCACATGATTGCACTTCTCACCTACCCTAGCCACACATGTACAGTGGGCCCTTGCCACTGGTCCTGTATTATGGATGACCAGTCCAGTTTGTTCATTTTTTTTCTTTAAATCAGGCAAGGACTTTGGCCCTGACATGAGTAGCATACTGCACCTTGTTGAGCTCCACCTCACTCGCTCACATGGCCTGACCTAAATACATTGTACCTATCCTGAGAGGCTGCTCCGACCACAGCTAAAAACACAACATTTACATCACTCTCCTCCCCAGACTGAACTTCCTCCTCCCTTATTCCCATCGTTCTCTTTGTGAGGAACTACACTATTGAGCGGTAAGAGAATTTGAAAATACAAGTAGTTGAAAATACAAGTAGTTGAATATTGGAATGTATTTGGAAATACACTTGAAAAGTATTGGCATGTATTTGAAAATATACAAATACTTATATCCTCCCATGCATTTGAACCCGGTCTGGTTGGTATTTTAAATAATGTATTTGGAAATAAGTATTTGAAAATACTTTCAAATTATAAGGTTAGGGTTAGGGTAAGGACATCCCAATGAATCCCGGATAGCACTGGCCAATATGGTGCATTGGGATGCTATCAGAAACATTAACATTTGAAACAAGCATGGTAACAAGCATTCGTTGTTACACCTCTGTAATTACAGACTGCAATTACCACCAGTTACATGTTGTTATTACTGTGTAACTATGAATGATTACAATAATTACAATAATATGAAGTGTTACCCAATCATTTGAAAATAGGTTCAAATACTTCCAATAAAAGTAGATGATTTGGCCACATTATTTTAAAATAATAAAATACACATGTATTTAAACCCAGGTCTGAATAGTACTGTACATTGATATTACTTTGTTGGTAACACAAACTAATAGTATGATAGGTGGACTATGTATTTGAGTAGGAGCGTCATTGCATTGCCTGGAATGCTGGATTAAATCAGTTTGCTCTGGGAGAGATTCTCCAAATGGTTATTCTCACCAGAGTGGATGAAGCCTGTCCATCAGTGAAGAAGGACCTGAACAACATCTATCTGAGCAAGTACATAAAGGAGAAGGTGAGTAAAAAAAGCATCTGATTGTATTATGACACTCTGTAAGATTTGTTAACCATCAAAGGGTGGCTAGCCAGTGTCCCTAATATACAGTATATTCCATGGTAGTTAAATAGACAGGTACAGCTCATTCAATTGCATTCCAACCGTATTCTTTCATTTCAGATGGCGCAGTGCAGTACCAAACCGGGAGTACCAGTGAACTGCATCCTGCCAGTAAAGATCTCCCATGAGGAAATCAACTTGGATGAAGACATTAATGTGCTGCTATTAAGAGTAATGAGGCAGAGGGTCGACTTTGCAGATTACTTCATCAGAAAGCCCCAACAAGATATCCAGTTGTGTTCAACACCACCGACAGGGAGACGGATTCAAGACAGAGACCAGAGCAAATCGAGTCAGTCAAGACCAAGACCGGAGGGGGGGCGAGAACGAGTCAAGACCGAGATCGGGAGGGGTGCGAGGGGTTCGAGACCAAGTAAGGACTGAGACCAGAAAAATCTAATTCAAGAAGACCATGGTTGCCACTAGGGGTGTGCCGAGTACTCGGACAAAACAAGTATCATAACGGATATGGAGAATTTTCAGAATACGATTATGACAAAAGTATTTTTTGTAGTTATGCATGATCTGAAAAAAGTTATTTTCAGCTGCCAGCATGTATCTGTCTTTCACTCAAAGTAGTTATTCTGTCTGTAAAGAAACAGGTGGGGGTATCGGTTGAGCCTGCTGCAACGATTGAATTAGAACAAGCCACTCTCTGATATGGCTAACTTGCTTAAACAAATGTGGATTCTACTATGTCATAAGGGGACGACGAGCGGATAAGAGGCAATCCGTAATTTAGATTAAGACATTAAGGACGGATGAGCTAGGACGGATGTAGTCAATATAACTATTTGTTCAATACTTTGAAATGTACAGCGACAGAATTCAGAACATGGGTCTTTCTTACAGTGTTCTCACTGTACACCAAGTCAGAACCGTAGGATAAATAAACAGGACATATAAGCAGACAAAGAAAGCTCTTACAATATATTCGATGATGACATTTCTCTAAAACAGGCTATAGGCTACATGTGCACCACCAAGTCAGAACAGTAGGCTAGGTTATGAGGGGAAAAGGGACCAAATTATTAGGGTGAGGCACATGGGCTACTAATAGCTTACTACACAACATACACTTAGTATTACGTTCTTAGCTGCAGTATACATATCTCCCTGGCATATTAAAGTATTTATGCAGCAGCATGCAATAACAATGTTTTGACTCACCTTGTTGTGCTGTGCTCACTTGAACAGGAAGTTGGACCGGAGGTCCTTTGTGGGAACATTTTGTCATCAAACTTTGTCATCAAAGTCTGTCATTCTATGGATTTATGGTGCTTTCAAGACAACTGGGAACTCTGGGGAAAAAAACAAGGTTGAATCATGACGTCGGTGCACTAGAAAGAGGCCCTAGTTCCCGACTTGGAATTCCGAGTTGGATGACCGTTCAAAAGTTATTTTCCCAGTCGGAGTTTGTTTCTTACAGAGTTCCCAGTTGTCTTGAACTCACTGAAGTCTGAGATTTCCCAATTCCGAGTTTCCAGTTGTCTTGAAAGCGGCAGAAGTCATGCTGGATTGACAGCATGGCCAATGTTGAATGTTTATTCTTTTAAGCTTGGAAAAGAGAACCTTAAACCACAAACCCACTCCACTGAATAGCAGGCTAGTGAATGCTTTGCAATGCTTGCAGTTAGCCACTGATTCCTTCCAAACCACTCATTGTTGAATTTGCGATTTCCAACATGCTGTGTAATGTTCATGTCCAATGGCCGATGAGCACTGATACGGTTTTATCTATAATTTCTCTTTTTTTATTTGACCTTTATTTTACTAGGCAAGTCAGTTAAGAACTCTTCTTATTTTCAATGACGGCCTAGGAACAGTGGGTTAACTGCCTGTTCAGGGGCAGAACGACAGATTTGTACGGTTACTAGTCCAACGCTCTAACCACTAGGCTACCCTGCCGCCCCTTCAACAAGGATCGAAAAGGATTTCCCAGTAGATTGTTGACTTGATTCATGATGATGACTGCTAGCTTGCTAGCTAAGATTTTGAAAGTATGATGTTGGCATGATCAGTCCAATCAAAGCTACGGTAGATATTACCTGATTTGACGTCATTTTATCTGTGGCCAATGGCCTTGAGCCTTCTTGGTTGGGCACTTCTTATGTAACTCTATAGCAGAGACCAAGGGGCTTGAATTTTCGAGCTCTCCCCGTAGTATTTGCAGTGACGTAGTGTCCCCATGAGTGACAGATCACTGAGCCTATCACGGCATAACTACAGAACATTACCAGCCCCTACGCTCCATATTTTCCGCTGGCTGCCCCACCACCACAGAAAGCACTGAGCTAGGCTGAAACACCTGCATTTTGGAGCTGCCTTAATCAAGAAAGCAAAAAAGAGACCATGTTGGTATTTGGCTTTATGAACTCTTTTTAAGAATGCTTTCAAAAATAGACATGTTAATAGATTATATTTACCAATTACCTAAATGCAAAGTGAGTGAACAGATGAAAAATATAAATGTAATCCTAATTTGGTGTGACTACCCTTTGCCTTCAAAACATCATCAATTCTTGTAGGTACACTTGCACAAAGTCTGGGATTTTCTAGGCATATAGTCAGGTGTATGATTAAACGATTATACCAAACAGGTGCTAATGATCATCAATTCAATATGTAGGTTGAAACACAATCATTAACTGAAACAGAAACAGCTGTGTAGGAGGAATAAAACTGGGTGAGGAACAGCCAAACTCAGCTAACAAGGTTGAGGTTGGCGAAGACAGTTTACTGTCAAAAGTCATACACCATGGCAAGACTGAGCACAGCCTTGCATCAGCAAGGTCTCTCCCAGACAGAAATTTAACGTATAGAATCACTCCTTGTATGTTCATGAACAACTCCCATTGGCCCTGCTCTACAATTATCTTCCTCTCAGTTTTTTGCTTGTTAACGCCCACATCTGACAGCTGTCTAGGTTATAATGGTATCTATAATGGTGCCTGAGCCCTCATCCTATATGCTCCATTCCTTATATAGCCATTCTGTCTCAGCACTTAAAAGTGGACAGTCTAAATTCTGCCTGCTAATATTGGAAATGCAATCTCAGTCATGATGTCTGCTATCACAATAACTGAGGGATGCATACATTATCCAGAGTCATTAGCCTATACTAGCCTACACTGAATCATAATACAAGTGGGTCTATCATACAGCCACATAAAACCCCACAGAATAGTGTAGGCTACTTCTTCCTGTCTTATTATAGCTTTCCTTTCACATTGTTTGCTTATAACTGACAACCATGATCCCTCGAGTGGGACAATTTTGCCAATTGTTTTTTGTTTTTGTTTGTTTTAGTCTGCCGTTTAGGTCTTTGGGTTTGTGAGATAGTGGGTTACAAATACAATTTATATTTAAGGAAACATTTTATTTATTGTATTTTATTTATTGTATATATTATTTAAATATTTTATTTATTATTTAGCTACTTTATTGAGGTAAACTTTACTATGACTGATAGCTATCTTAAGATGAATGCACTAACTGTAAATCGCTTTGAATAAGAGTGTCTGCTAAATTAATAAAATGTAAATGTAATCATTATTAGAGCAGGATCTTAAAGTATTTTGTAGACACAGGAAATTAAATAAAGATGCCTTTATTAACCGTATAGTGTCGTATTACTATGTTATTACTGTGTTTGACTATATGACAAGCCCTAGGCTTAACATCGTAGGATACAAATATTCGGTAAAACTACATTCTCCACGTTAAGATATGACGTCATCGCGTGAGTCTACTCAGCTGGGCTGCGTTCAGTAAGTTTTTCCGTTCTGGAACGTTTAATTGAACGGAAACGATGATGTACTGAACAACGGGTAGATTGTGGGTTGGGGAAACTGAGGTATAATAAGAACGGTTGGGGAACCCTGTCAGCATGGCCACTGCCCTTTAAAACGTCACTCCTTGCTTCAAGCCACTCATCGCCACACCCACCAAACGGGAGCAAACGTACAATAACGTTTTTGAAAACGTCTCGTTCAGTACAAACAAACGTTCAAGCGAACTGAACGCACCTCTGTTGTGAGAAGACGAAACTGGAGGAAAAAAATAATCCACGTCTATCGAACGCTTCCAGGGAGGTACTATTGCACAGATATTACCATTTCGAGTCAAGCTTTAAAGGGAATACCCATTGCATTTTCGTAAAGAAAATAACGGAATTCATAGTGGCGGGGTAAGTGTAAATCCTATTCACAGGACATATTTGTTCAAGGAAGGGAAGAAAATGGAGTTGGAGGACGGAGTAGTGTACCAGGACGACCCGGGGACATCCACTATGATGTCGGAGCGGGTATCGGGCCTGGCCAACTCCATCTACCGCGAGTTCGAGAAACTGATTGGAAAATACGACGAAGACGTGGTGAAAGAACTGATGCCGCTCGTCGTGGCTGTGCTGGAGAACCTGGATTCGGTGTTCGCAGAAAACCAAGAGCATGAAGTGGAACTAGAACTGTTAAAGGAGGACAACGAACAGCTCATCACGCAGTATGAACGGGAGAAAGCGCTGAGGAAACACGCAGAAGAGGTGAGTCCGGGCAGCGAAAGACGGAGAGAGAGGACATTGACAGGAGAGCCACGTTCAAGGAGAGCCACATTCGTAAATATCTGCTCCCCAGTTAGATGAGTAACTGTGATTAGTTTAGCATCATGCTAACAGTAGCCTACCCATCCATGGTGGATTGATTCACAGTAGCCTCAATTTCACCATGCACTAACACACAGAATGCCCGCGACCGAGATGTTTTTCTCCTCCAACTTTATAGGTTCGCTTTTGATGTTGCCATGAGAGGACGTAGCCCCCAGCTACATTCAACCATCCATCCTTTTTTTGTCAGATTGTTTTCCTGCTTGGCTATTGTAGTTTATAGAAACAGTTGTCAGCCTCCTGTCACTTTGCATGTAAATATCTTTAGTATATTGTTTCTTCCCCAAAGATAGAAAGAGACACTGGGAGAACAGTCTTCCTGTCACGGTAAATCCAATCATGCCATCAGAAACATCCCACCTGTGTTCTGCTCTCACAGCCATTAGCTCCTGTCTAGACCAGTGATTTGTATAAACCCTGGACGACTGACAGGGGGTGCTGTATTTAAGCCAGTCATCTTGGTACTCATCACTTGTAAAAAAAAGATTTGGGAAGCAATAGAAATGCGTTTATCAATGTCTACATTCGTTTTTGACACGCATATTATATTACAGACACTTCAATGCACACTTTCAAATTGTTATGTGAGCTATACATAATACAAAATAGAGAGTACTAATGTTACTGACCCCTACTTAAGTCATGTAATTTTGTTCTCGAAACATTTCATTTAAATACTGTAGAATTCTATTCATTCCTATGGAGGCCTGTTACTACTAGGGAGTGCCAATATGGCCGACCGGTGGCGTCTAAGCCTCTCAATTAAGTGATAATGCTCGAGAAGCCGCTGTTTGTTGTTGTTACCGTGCCAATATATCCCCCACACCGGATTCGAGGGCTTTCAATCACTTTTATACAATGGGTTACAAACATTATTAAAATAATGATTGACATATCATTATTATTGCGTTACAACATTAATTGGTGCATGAGGCAGAAATAATACAGTGCAAGTTTTGCCATCAGCTGTAAGATGGTCCTCTTTTTTTCAGCGAAGGGAGGGAGAGAGGAGGGACGGTGAGTCAGGTGAGAGGCAGCTTCACCGCTGCTCCCTCCCTCCTCTCAGACTGACCATCAGATGCAGACCATCAGTCCCAGTAAAAAAATACAAATGATTATGCTCACTCAGCAGTGCCTTGCAAGTAAGACAACAAATGTTATATTACCAGTGTGATCATATACATAAAATGTTTTAATATAATTTCAAAATGGTCTGAGAAGAACAACATTGGCAGGGCAATTCAAGCATAGTCAATATGCAGTGATGATGTATTGGGCCTATAGCCTACTGCACAAACCTCATTGCTACAGAACTGTTTTTAATTGCTTAATGTTGCATAGGTTTAGCTATAAAAATCTGAGCGGTAGATCTCAGATTGCATTTTGACTCATAGTGATCTTGACTCAGAAAAGGTTGGTGACCACTGCTCTAAACCAAAGCTTCAGTGATCAGAAAAGAGTATAGACAAATACAGTCAGGCTGTTATACAGCGTCCATAAGTGGGCCGCACTTACCTATTGTAGTCTAGGAAAAACCCTTGTAAACTGTTTATGAATGAGTAGTTACACATTTACATTTATGAGAAGGGTGAATCAGGCCTCATGTTATAGAGACAAATATTCCTAATCGGGCAAGGTACTTTGGACACACACACACACACACACACACACACACACACACACACACACACACACACACAGAAGATGCTGTATTCTGCCTCAGAAGCAGCAGGTTTAGTGACTCAGCAATTTATCATGACTGCTCATCTGATGGAGAGAGGATGAGTTGAGAAAGGACAGAACAGAATTAAGAGGACAGGACAAGCGAGTGGAGAGGACAGGAGAAGAGGGGAGATAAAACAGAACAGGGTTTTACTGGCACTTGCAGTATGAAGGGCTTTCATGCTATTTCTGCAATCACACCTTTTCTCACTGTTTCATCCTGAATGAGTTGTTACTTGAGTAATCATGACATTACTACTCAAATATGTAAAAAAAAAAATTGGAGTGTATAATACTGTGAGAATAAAGTTCCTTCTGTCAGTTCCATCCGTCAGTCTGCATCGTTTCAACTGCTTTGCATATGCATCTTAAGCTCCTCCTTCTAGGTAAGTTAACATCTTAAGCCCCTCCCTCTAGTAAAGTTAACATCTTAAGCTCCTCCCTCTAGTAAAGGTAAAATCTTAAGCTCCTCCCTCTAGTAAAGAAATAGGCATCAGGAATAGAAGAAGAACTTATCATCTGTCCAGGCCCATACACAGAGTAATAACCCTACCTCTGTGGGCAGAACGATCACCATAGAGCTAAAGGTTGCCTTGCCCCTACAGCAGACCTAGGATCAGCTCATCCTACCACAATTTTTACCTTAGCCATTTGGGATCAAAAGAACAAAACTGAGCTTTGATCAGTGGTTACATACAACTTCATCCAAGACTGCAGGGCTTCACTTGCAGCCCTGCCAAGTCTGGTTTTACCTATTTCAGTGTGTGTTTTGGTTTGTGTCTGTGTGTGTGCTTGTTGGACCTCTTGCTGCCTGGCCCTGAGTCTTAGTGAGTTGGAATTGGATGTGACTCGGACCGTCTGTCTCTCTGTAGTCCCGTTGGAGCAAACTCAGCGCGTGGTGCTGTTTTAGGCCCCTCCGCTCTGTCCAGGCTGACTCAGAGACAGTGAGACACACACTCCTCCAGCCCGCCTTGGGTTTCCTCATCCCAGGAAGCCCTGTGTTCCCCAGAAAAGATGCAGATGAGAAGGGGGAGGGGGAGGGGCCCAGGTTTTCATATGATTTCCAGGTAATGTGATCCTTTGTGATGGCCAGGGCTCACTGACAGGGAGAGACTTCCCTGTGCCTTGGCTTCTATTACATACTCTTCGGCCTGGTGTTGCACCATAAGCCTTCCCCATTTTACTCAGTATTGACTGACTTTGTTTCCAAGTGAGTGGTTTGTCAAACCCTCTTGGATTTTATCCAGGAGAAAATAAAGAGCAACATCTGTTCTCCTAATGTCTTATAGGCCACTGAAAAATAAAAAGGAAAACGCCACACTGCTGCTTATGTTCCCAGGTGATGTTATTATAACAGCGTTTCCACCGTTAGGTCTTCATCGGGCAAAAGTACCTGGATGTGCATGTGTTCTTTCATAGGCCACTCTGCCACGTATTGATTCTGTTGTCGTTATTTAACAGATCGCTCACTCATTGCTAATTGTTTAATTGATCAGTTAACACCCAAGTGTACTGTACATTAGACAGCAGGGTGTCTGCGAAGGCATAGCCTGGTGGAACCAGCCTGAACGCTGCGTTCACCATTCTGTTTTACGTGAAGTGAAATAGAATGGTGAATGCAGCGATCAGGCTTGTTGCACCAGGATAGTGAAGGCAATAGGAAGCAGGAAAATACCATTGGCCGTCATGCCACTGCTATCTTGAACCAAGTCTCTCGAGCAGTGTTTATTTTATTTTAAATCAAAAACACAAACCTGGAAAAATAAAAAAGGGTGTTCAGGTGTGTGCATCTTCTCACCACTATGAGGAGTAAAGTCTCCATGATATAGTAGTTTATCACGCTGTTCCCTTTGTAAAAATGATTGATACACGGTTTGACTGTTTATAGAAATGTGAGTGAGCGTAAGTAGGTTTCACTCCAGTTTGACATTCATCCCTAAGGTGTGGTTATAAACGTACACTTTACCGACATGTGGCAAGTAATACTTCATCCTTAACCAGTGTTTTGAATCACTATGAATATACAGTTGAAGTCGGAAGTTTACATACACCTTAGCCAAATACATTTAAACTCAGTTTTTCACAATTCCTGACATTTAATCCTAGTAAAAATTCCCTGTCTTAGGTCAGTTAGGATCACCACTTTATTTTAAGAATGTGAAATGTCAGAATAATAGTAGAGAGAATTATTTATTTCAGCTTTTCTTTCTTTCATCACATTCCCAGTGGGTCAGAAGTTTGCATACACTCAATTAGTATTTGGTAGCATTGCCTTTAAATTGTTTAACTTGGGTCAAACGTTTCGGGTAGCCTTCCACAAGCTTCCCACAATAAGTTGGGTGAATTTTGGCCCATTCCTCCTGACAGAGCCGGTGTAACTGAGTCAGGTTTGTAGACCTTGCTCACACATGCTTTTTCAGTTCTGCCCACAAATTTTCTATAGGATTGAGGTCAGGGCTTTGTGATGGCCACTCCAATACCTTGACTTTGTTGTCCTTAAGCCATTTTGCCACAACTTTGGAAGTATGCTTGGGGTCATTGTCCATTTGGAAGACCCATTTGCGACCAAGCTTTAACTTCCTGACTGACGTCTTGGGATGTTGCTTCAATATATCCACATAATTTTCCTTCCTCGTGATGCCATCTATTTTGTGAAGTGCACCAGTCCCTCCTGCAGCAAACCACCCCCACAACATGATGCTGCCACCCCCGTGCTTCACGGTTGGGATGGTGTTCTTCGGCTTGCAAGCTTCCCCCTTTGTCCTCCAAACATAAAGATGGTCATTATGGCCAAACAGTTCTATTTTGGTTTCATCAGACCAGACGTCATTTCTCCAAAAAGTATGATCTTAGTCCCCATGTGCAGTTGCAAACCGTAGTCTGGCTTTTTTATGGCGGTTTTGGAGCAGTGGCTTCTTCCTTGCTGAGTGGCCTTTCAGGTTATGTCGATATAGGACTCGTTTTTCTGTGATATGGATACTTTTGTACTTGTTTCCTCAATCATCTTCACAAGGTCCTTTGCTGTTGTTCTGGGATTTATTTGCACTTTTCGTACCAAAGTACGTTCATCTCTAGGAGACAGAATGCGTCTCCTTCCTGAGCGGTATGACGGCTGTGTGGTCCCATGGTGTTATACTTGTGTACTATTGTTTGTACAGATGAACGTGGTATCTTCAGGCATTTGGAAATGGCTCCCAAGGATGAACCAGACTTGTGGAGGTCTACAATTTTTTTCTGAGGTCTTGGCTGATTTCTTTAGATTTTCCCATGATGTCAAGTGAAGGAAGAGGCACTGAGTTTGAAGGTAGGCTTTGAAATACATCCACAGGTACACCTCCAATTGATTCAAATGATGTCAATTAGCCTATCAGAAGCTTCTAAAGCCATGACATCATTTTCTGGAATTTTCCAAGCTGTTTAAAGGCACAGTCAACTTAGTGTATCTAAACTTCTGACCTACTGGAATTGTGATACAGTGAATTGTAAGTGAAATAATCTGTCTGTAAACAATTGTTGAAAAAATGACTTGTGTAATGCACAAAGTAGATGTCCTAACCGACAAGCCAAAACGATAGTTTGTTGACAAGAAATTTGTGGAGTGGTTGAAAAACGAGTTTTAATGACTCCAACCTAAAACTTCTGACTTCAACTGTAAATGGATCCAAACAATGGCCGCTCCCTCAGAGGTGGCACCACCGGTTCAAAAGTGGTGTGGCAAAATTCGTATGTGTCTTTTCTGGGGCCTGGAGTTTGGACAGGCTGCCTGTCTCTGTATTTGTGAAAGTTATGGTGGTGCTAGAATCCATACATTCTCTCTTTATGGTTGGACAATGCTTTCATATTGTCTGTAGACTGCTCTGTGGTGGAATTTGTAGGTTTTTTACTTTTAAGACAGTGACATTTGTGACACAAACCTTTGTGAATAATCACCAGCAGTGCAAATAAAACAATATGCCAACAAACATTACTGGACTAACAAACTGTCTGACTAACCTTTCCAGGAACTTCCGTATCCATTGTCCTTGGGTAGCAGCAGCATCGTTTCGTCTTCTTTATCCTGTGCCAAACACATTTATTCAGTGAGTCTAAATCAGAATGTTAGCTGCTGGCTGCATAATTGCATCAACCTAGCTAGCTAATGTTAGCTAGCTATCTAGCAAGGCTACTCTAAAGCTAACGTTAGTAGTTTTGTTAGCTAGCTAGCTATAGATTGGATCATTCTAGATAGTTTTAGAGGATGACTAAACTGTTTTTATTAACTGATTTTATTCACACATGCCTTGTTTTCCATGAAAATGTGTGTTCGCTCTCTCATAAGGAGGGTTTCCACTAGATAACACGTGTGTTCGCTCTCTCATGAGGAGGGTTTCCACTAGATAACACGACCACAAAGTCAGATTGCTCCAGGATTCCACACTGGAGAAGAGTGTGAGCGAAGAAATAAACCAAGTGCAGAGTCAAAAAATTATGTGCTGGTGCAACCAAACATAGTTGTTGAGAGGCGTGGTTGATTAGGCTCTGTAGGCTGTAGCTAGGAGACCACTGTGACTGACAAGTGAATCCACCTGTCACAGCGAGCATGGGGGTTACCACATGAAATCCCAGGGACAGGGTTTTATTCACTAAAACACGCAAACAGGCTGAAATTGGGGGAGGTACAATGTCAACTTGTCCAATAAGAAATGCCTGCTTTCTTTTCTGTTGCAAAATGTTTTTCTATGACGTGAAATTTGTCTGGTGAACGTGTTCAATGCCGCTTCATTCACACCAGATTGAAGTACTGGGGCAAATGCTGTCTTGCCACACGTTTTCCAGGCGGCTCTGCCCTCCCTGGTTTGTTCTTCTAGGGGAGAGGAGCACAGCAGGCCTGGATAATACAGTTTGGTGGCCAGATGATTAGCTGCGGCCTTTCCAGCTGTGTTGAACGTTACAGATAGAAATGTATTGTATAGAATGTCATGGCTTGTTTAATGACGAGAAAATATCATTATCTGATGTACTGTAGGTAGCTGTAATTTCAATGCATCAATAAATGTGAAAACAGAAAAGAAGAAAGGAGAGGACTGAAGAGCAGGCTAGAGTAAAGGATGTGGATGCACACACACACTGGCTTTCTGTCCAGGACACACTTCTCTGACACACCAGGAGGATGTGGGAGGGGAGGGGACCTGCATTTCCGGGTGAACAAAAGACTTCAGCTCCTGGTCTCTCTATCCTGTGGGAGTGTAACGTAGTAGTAGACATCCCTGCTTCTTAGAGTGTAGTCTAGACTATGTTGTGACAGTAGATACACATGTACCCCTCTGCACAACGTACAGGGTGGTCCTATATTTGGTCAAATAATAATTATCTCTATATTCGCAGTGTAAACTGTATTATGCAATGTGTGATGTGTGTATATGTTACTGACGAGAGAGAGTTACAGAGTCCTCTGTGTGTGTCTCTGAGCAGAAGTTCATGGAGTTTGAGGACAGTCAGGAGCAGGAGAAGAAGGACCTTCAGAACCATGTGGGCAGAATGGAGTCCCACTCCCGTCAGCTGGAGCTCAAGATCAAGAACTACGCAGACCAAAGTAAGTTTACACACCATTCACTCACACACACACACATACAGGCTGAATCACAAACCAACCCCTTACCCTCCACTTGCGTGTTCACACGCACCTCTGCCATTTGCACAAGTGTCCCAAAGCTGAGTGAGTGAAAACTATCGTGGGTGTAGGGGCTTATTAGGCCTTCCGGTAGGCACTTCGACTGAGCCTGCAACACTGCCTGCTCCATAGCAAAGTGCAATCCCATAAAGCACTGTGTTATTTTTGAGTTTGCGCAATTTCACACAAAAGAATGGAGAGACGTGACTAATGCATTTGTTTATGTCTAATGTCGAGACTTGACACATGTAAAAGATGAAATACCTCCCAAATTAAGTTTGTAACTTTTGCTGAGGTTTAGATTTTGTAAAACGACAGGGTGGATTTGTTCATTTGAATTTCATGCTTGTTTTATTATTTAAAAGTGGAACATGAATTGCATCATTCAAGTCAGGAGTGTGTCCTGACGTTGATGGGTTTGTTGATCCCCTCGCAACTCTCTGGAAGTCACCCTCAGAGTTTCGTCAGCAACACGTGACAACGGAGTGATTTGGTAGGGGCGAGGAGGTGGTTTGGGATTCACCATCTCGCTCCTCTTTCTCCTCTCTCCGTCTCACACTGAATCCACACATACATTACCCACCCACACACCCACATACATGCATTTCACATCATTAGTATGCCTACCATTTTGCACACAGCAGTCCATATATAGCATCTCCATGGAGCCCAGTGCAAATGTATTTCCATGATATTCTCTGCCTTAGTCTTTCTCGTCTCCCATTAATCCCTCTGATAATTAATTAGACACACACACACACACACACACACACACACACACACACACACACACATTCATTCACACTCTTTTCGGGTGACAGTAATGGGATTACAGGATTATTGTTACTCCCGTCCTCTTTTAAGTGGCAGCCAGGCACCACATCCCATTGGTGGATTTAGGAGGGGAGTCTGATGCGGCGCCTTTAGGGAACACAAGCATCCACAGTCTGATGTGATAGCTCAAACCTCTGTTAGCAATGACTTATTGAGGAGGAGAGAACCATAGCTTCATAAACTGACATACTGCTGTTGTTCTTCAGTCTTAGGAAAATGCCAATCTGACTGCCAGTTCCTGCTTCAGCCATTTCCTTTATTGTTGTTATGCTCAACAATTGCTAAAGCAGAAACAGACTGGTTATCCAGGACTGGGAAATGCAGATCGTAACGGCACACGCCCTGTGTGTATAAACAGTCACGAGTCCCATCCGTGTAGTTAACCATCTGTAGAGCACGCTGCCCTGGCTGCTGCCACTCCCAGTCTGTGGTGAATAATTCATGGGTCATTATGCTGTTCCAGACAGGCGTTCTCCAACCAGGGCAGAGTCCACAGCTACTCTATGTGTAGAGTAGCCCACAAGCTACTCTGTGTGGATAGTCTTAAACTGCAGGCATCTTCTCTTACTTGCCATCTTACTTCAATTGGGAAGCTTGCATGAAAGGAGAAGATGAGTGGACTTTCAGATCCGTGGTTACTTTGCAGGACAATGGTACACTAGAATGCTGGGTTGTGGTCAATTTCATTTCAATTCCAGTAAATTCAGGAAGTACACTGAAATTCCAATTCTCTTCAAAGCTTTTCAATTAGGAAAATTGGAATTTGGTTTACTTTCGGAATTGCCTGGAATTAAAATTGAATTGACACCAATCCTGATCTGCAGACACAACTCTTGGTTTCATTGGCAATGGCGTTCATTGCCTTTTGTCAAAAAGAAACAGAATATTGCATAGATGCAGTTCTTCCTCTCACCCAGTCCACCCAACGGAGTGAGCCAACGTTCTAAACACACTAACTCGGTCTACATCATACCCACTCCTCAGAGAAGGACCGCATAGCTGTCCTGCAGATGCCTGTTGGGCAGGCAGAGAGAAAGGCCCCTCCCATAGCTGGCCACAGTCACTGTGGTTCGTATGAATGGCCTGGAAGTATTTCCACCACAATGTTGATGTTAATGTAATACACTGCACTGATGCTTAAAACACGTGATGAATCAATCCATCCGTATGTGGTGACGGTTAGGCACCAGGCTAGACATGTACAGTATACATGGTACATGGGTGCAGTTGTATAGCACATACAGTATATGGCTCTGGCTAATTAGGCCTAAGGGAGGTCTATCTACCTACCTACCTAATCTGGTGTCAGAACAAGCTGTCCTCCTCTATGTGATGTGGAGTAGTGGTCCCTCATTCAGGAGATGTGTAATGGCTTCATATAATATCAATAACTCCACATGGAGATGTTAAATAGGGAGATTGGGATGGGGCCCTTATCATGTAATATACAGTCAGACTGAATTCATTGGTCCCTGCTATGCTGATCAAAGGGAATTCATCCACCAAAGAGGAACTGATCATATTGTAATGAAGAACCATGAATAACGACAGGCTGCACCCACTACTGGACTGCACTGCCAGTCCGATGACATCATCATAAATGGCCCACCACCACAGCCTTGTGTGACATGCGTTCCTAGTGCCAGTAGGCTACATCATGGAAATGATACTGTTGACCTTGTTGTAGTGGTGCCATGTTCCCATGTTATATCATTCTCCCAGTACACAATTATCTGACTTGACAGATTGTTCTAGGGTTAGCCCTGTACCAGAACATCACCATGAAAACCCCTAGCTGCTTAAACTCTGTTTCATCAAGACAGAGTTGAGATGCTCTGTTTGATCAATATACATCAACAGCACATATCAATTCATCACATGACGTTACCCCGCCCTTATTTTACTTTCACATCAGAAACGGACACAGAATCCCTCTGGAATAGTCAATTCAAACATCAGTATTTTCAATTCAAACATTACCATAACATCACAGCAGTATTTTCAATTTGTCAGGCTTTCAGTGTAGCATGTAGGTAGAGTCAGGCGCAGGACAACGGAGATGAGTATCAAAATTATTTACTCAATAAACAAACTATCAAATCCGGTAGTAAAAATACATGCTCACCACAATGAAAGAACATCTAACAATAAAACAAACACAGGAACATATAATTAAGGGATAGAAACCAGGTGTGTATAATGAAGACAAAACATAGAAAATGAAAAGTAGAAAAAAAAAAAGTAAACCGGTGACGTCGACCGCCGAAAGCCACCCGAACAAGGAGAGGGACCAACCTCGGCTGAAGTCGTGACACAATTCAAACATTACCATAACATCACAGCAGTATTTTCAATTCAAACATTACCATAACATCACAGCAGTATTTTCAATTCAAACATTACCATAACATCACAGCAGTATTTTCAATTCAAACATTACCATAACATCATAGCAGTATTTTCAATTCCAACATTACCCCAGTGTCCCAGCAGCGTTTGAAGTGTGTTAATGTCAGTGTAATTGATAGTTTCCCTGTGATGTACTCCGGCTGTTGTGCTGCTCCACGCCAGGTTTAGGCTAAACCTGACAGACTAATGGGAGGATTAGGGGGTTTTGTCACCTCTTAAATCGGGCCTATTTAAAATCATTTGAGAGAGATTACCTCCTCCCAGTGCTGTGAGTTCCCCCGCCCCATTGGCATCACACAGCAGTCTAGTGTCTGATGGCTTATTACTGTTGAACCAAGGACACCCAGTGGCAGATCATTGTCATTACAGGGAGTAGAGTATAGCTAGTCCCACATCTTGCCATCTTGGGCCACTTTTAATTGATGTTGATAATGTGGGCTGGCTGTAGTGGCTATAACAGCGTTGATAACAGACACAGTCGTCTGTCTAGAAACATAAGAATATGAAAGTATTTTATCTCAGTTCAGAGCAGTTCTATTTGTGTGGTCATTGAAGCTTTACCTTTTGTCACAATATGGTGTTACTGATGACTCCCATTGCTTAGCCTCTGTGCCTGTGTGTTTCCTACTCAGCTACTCATTTAACAGCTGACTAGACTGGCGTTGGATAAGACTGACTGACTGACATCATCTGACTGACTGACTGACTGTCTGTCTGACAAACTGATCATCTGACTGACTGACTTGTCTGTCTGACAAACTGATAATCTGACTGACTGTCTGACTGATGTTCTTTCTTCTCTTCTCCTTCAGTCGGCAGGATGGAAGAGCGAGAGTCTGAGCTGAAGAAGGAGTTCAACTCACTCCATCAAAGACACACAGAGGTAAAGAGAGAGAGAGAGGAGAAAAGAGGGAACTCTTCCTATCTGTACTGTTTTCATAAGAATAAGATATTTCAAGTACCAAAAGTAGAACTAACCTGTCTGTTCTGTCCATTACAGATGATCCATAACTACATGGAGCATGTAGAACTAACCTGTCTGTTCTGTCCATTACAGATGATCCATAACTACATGGAGCATGTAGAACTAACCTGTCTGTTCTGTCCATTACAGATGATCCATAACTACATGGAGCATGTAGAACTAACCTGTCTGTTCTGTCCATTACAGATGATCCATAACTACATGGAGCATGTAGAGAGGATCAAGCTCCACCATATGAGTGTAGTAGAGACTTCAGACTCTGGAACAGTGGGCAGAGTCAGGTAAGCCTTGGTGTTATAAAAGGTAACTTCCCAAAAAATTGAAACACTTGATTAAATGAGGGTACAAAGAATATTGAAAACAGGTACTTCCACACTGGTCTGTTTCCTGAGATAATTAAGGAATTAACATCCCATCATGCTTACGGTCATGTATAGAAATTCTGGGCAGGCTATTATTTTGGCTACCATGGCTATGCCTCTATAGGATGACAATGACCCCATCCACAGGGCATGAGTGGTCACTGAATGGCTTGATGATCTGACCTTTATTTAACAGGCAAGTCAGAACAAATTCTTATTTACAATGACGGCCTACCCCGGGCGACGCTGGGCCAATTGTGCACCACCGTATGGGACAACCAATCAAGGCCTGATGTGATACAGCCTGGATTCAAACCAGGGACTGTAGTATGCAATGCAAATAGTCTGTGTAGCCATTTGATTAGCTGTTCAGGAGTCTTATGGCTTGGGGGTAGAAGCTGTTTAGAAGCCTCTTGGACCTAGACTTGGCGCTCCGGTACCGCTTGCTGTGCAGTAGCAGAGAAAACAGTCTATGACTAGGGTGGCTGGAGTCTTTGACAATTTTTAGGGCCTTCCTCTGACACCGCCTGGTATAGAGGTCCTGGATGGCAGGAAGCTTGTCCCCGGTGATGTATTTTTACTTCACTGCATTCCTAAAGAATATTATGTACTTTTTACTCCGTATATTTTCCCTGACACCCAAAAGAACTCGTTACATTTTGAATGCTTAGCAGCACAGAAAATGGTCAAATGCACACACTTATCAAGAGAACATCCCTGGTCATCCCTACTGCCTCTGATCTGGCGGACTCACTAAACACACATGCTTTGTTTGTAATGATGTCAGAGTGTTGGAGTGTGACCCTGGCTATCCGTAAATAAAAAAAACAAGAAAATTGTGCCGTCTGGTTTGCTTAATATAAGGAATTCTTTATTATTTGTACTTTTACTTTTGACACTTAAGTATATTTAAAACCAAATACTTTTAGACTTTTTCTCAAGTAATATTTTACTGGGTGACTTTCACTTTTACTTGAGTGATTTTCTATTGAGGTATCTTTACTTTTACTCAACTATGAGAATTGAGTACTTTTTCCACCACTGCTTATGGGAGATTCTGAAGCGGTGCCTGAGGCAGCACTTTTCACCACCATCAACAAAACAACAAATTATGGAATTTCTTGTAGAAGAATGGTGTCACATCCCTCCAATAGAGTTCCATACACTTGTAGAATCTATGCCAAGGTGCATTGAAGCTGTTCTGGCTCGTGGTGGTCCAACACCCTATTAAGACACTTTATGTTGGTGTTTCCTTTATTTGGGCACTTACCTGTAGATGATTATAACATCTGTTATTTATAGCAGGTGGAATTTGATGACTTGGACATTCTAAAAGTATAGATTTTTAAAAGTTTTATTTAACCAGGGGAGCCCATTGAGACCTAACATTAACATTCCAATAAAACATTTATAAAAACTACTGGTTACAATAAAAAAAATGACAACTTCAACATCTGAGTAAATGTTGACATTTAACAAATTCAACATTAGACTCCTAACCTGCCCTAGCGGAAGCAGGGAATCAGGACACAGGGAGTTCTGCAGGTTATTCCAAAAATGGGGGGCATTAAAACTGAAGGCGGATTCACCTAATTTGTGTAGTAGAGCTTTGTAAACAAAAAGGGACTAGTGAAGTGATCTATGGGACTTTAATGAGTACCAGCCAACCTTTTGATACAGGATGCAGTGATGAGTATTAAAACTGTCACCTGTGATAAAGCGAACGGCGCTGTGGTAGACGGCATCCAAAGGTTTCAGAGTAGTGGCTGCTGCATTCTGGTAAATGGTGTCACCATAGTCAACAACTGGCAGTAAAGTTGACTGTACAATCTGCTTCCTGCTGTTTAGGGAGAGGCAAGATCTGTTTCTAAAAAAGAAGCCCACTTTAAGTCTTAGCTTTTTAACTAGCTCATCAGTATGTTTTTTAAACGTTGTCAATACGAAAGGCCAGATATTTATAGTGTAGTTAGTGTAGCCAGTCATGCTCAACATGCCACTCACAATGTATAATCTGACAGACCCTCTTCCTATTCTGTCTCTGTAGGAAAGAGCGTCCCATGTCTCTGGGCGTCTTCCCCATGTCAGGAGGGGGGGCAGTTCTGACCCCTGACCTCCAGGCCAGGGCTGAGACGCCGGGCGCAGAGGCCTGGAGGTTCAACGCCCTGGAACATCCGTGCTCCAATGCCAGCCTCAAGGTGGGAAATGGGGATGGCTCGATAACAGATACACAGAGATGTGATTGGCACAGCCTAGAAAAAATGGGGGTAATGAAACTGTCTATTTTAATGATCAGAAACATTTGAATGAACCTGAATCTGTTTATTTCTGCCTGGGTGTGGCTATAGGGCCCTGTTGAAATACATTTGAAGTGCCACTTTCTGCAGGAAGGGGGCGTTGGACTAATCATGCACAGTGTGAGAGAGCAAGGGTGCACCTCAGTAGTCTGGAGTGGCTGCCTCCTATTGTTTCCTCCCCCTCCTGTGCTTAGAGCACAGGGCTTTGGACTAGGCACGCTTAGCTTAATGAAGAGACCTTTGGAGAGGGCTCTGAGAGGGGAGAGAGTCGGCACCCCTCTGTGATGTCTTCTAGAAGGATCTGACAGGGGCTTCTGTGTATTCATACAACTGCCTTCCCCTCCTCAGTACATATGCAAATGAACCCCCAAACCAGCCATTCAGAGCATGTTTCAGAGAGGACCAACTTCATGAATTTGTATAACTTACCAGGATAGAATGGTCCTTATTTAGTAATTTGTCCTCATGCTGTTAGGTGTCTGTCAGATGGTAACATAATGACATCATCGCTCTCTGGCGCTGGATGAGATTCTCAGTAGTTTACCAAATGCTGTCACGCTCCCCCACAGACCCACAGTCACAAAGATTTAGTGTGTTATTGTACCGTCCTGAAAGGGGCTTTGCAGTTCCTTTACATAAGCGGTAGGAATAAGCATCATCACTTTGAATATTACTGCATGGAGTCTGTATACATATCTATTTTTCTCTTCAGTGATGGTAATAACCCCAAGGGTGCCTGTGTTATTTCGGCTGCTGCTCCGCTTCGTTCAGAAGTGGGGCATGGTCTCTGTGACGAGGGGTAGATGGTCTGTGCCGTGGTACATTCTGGGATGGAGGCTGCTGGCAGGCACCCAATCACTGAGGGAGAGAGAGCGCAGGCCGGCACGTGATTGGATGTTTTGACTCTTTGTAAATGAGTAGTTGTATTGATTGTCAAAATGTTCTACTACATAACATTTTATGGTATGGCCTACATAAAGAAAAAGCTATTTCTAGGGAATTGTCTATTGTTGATCTGTAAGTGTAGTGACAGTGGTATCTCTTACAGACTGTATTGGTTTTCTTTATATAGGCTAAAAATGTTCAGTCAAAGCTGGTTGAAATGATGTCATTAGACCCAGTTGGCCGCTGGGGGTCACGTGCGAACCCCATGTTGACATGACCATATTCTGACATGTATTCTATGCAGATGAACTGCTCTGAGTTCATTAACAAATGCCATCGGTCGCTCACTACTATTGATTGAGCACTGCTCTCTCGTCCAGCTGTCAATTCAAACAGCAAGCATATGTCTCAAAAGGCAGCCATGAACCAAATGCTGTGTGCCATTTCAACCAGATTACCACTGCTTCTGATGCCTGGACTTTTAGACTAGGGGCTTTGCAGTTCCTGCAGTTCATTGCAATATCCTGTCTCTTACCCATACAGAAGAACCTAGAAAAGGGAGATTGCAGCCACCAATGAAAGATGTGAAAATATGTATTTTCTGTTTTAGTTTGGAATTGGAGTGTGTTCAGGGTTTTTGGGTTCTCCCATAAATAAGGGCGACCTCATAAGTGTTCAACCCCAAGAGTCAGTATGTGAGCAACTGAAACCCTGAAATTCATTGACACAATAATACTCTGAGGACTCAACCCTCTGACTATGTATGAAGGGTTCTTCTGTATGGTTCAGTGACTGGACTTCATAGACTTCAGTCAGCTGTGGTGAGATGGTAGTCACTGGGCTAGTCAGTCACCTCAAAACCTCCCACATGTTGAATCTAATAAGCTTGACTTTCAGCCAGCCATCACCAGCTGTGAGCAATGTAGACCGTCACGAGCACACACACACGCACACACACAAACACACACACACACGCTTGGCAGTGTGTGTTGCCTCTCCTTTTGCAGAAATGCGGTTCTTCATTGTAACTCTCTTCCCAAGCAGTTGGATGCAGACGACCCCCCAAAGAAAAGGGATGGTTACAGTACGCTGCAGATCACTTGGGGGAATTCACTCCCAGACGACTGCAAGGTAGTTGTCTCTGTGGTGGTGGATAAGACAACCGCCACTGCAACCCACTTGTACATGCCATGGAGAGCCTCATGTTGTGTGTGTGTGTGTGTGTGTGTGGGGGGGGGGGGGCTTTAGTAGTTGTCTTCAGTTTGCTGTTATTCATTTTTTCAGAGCAAGCAGCATCTCTTTGCGCGTTATTCAAAGTCCCTCACTTCACAGACCACCTGAGCCCAATACAACCACGTCAGGTTTCCCTTCAAATCCAAGATGGATCCTCCTCAGTGAGCTGAAGGAACAGTCAATGATCACCTCCATTTAGTTTCCCCCCTAAAATGAGCTGTTTTGATCAGTCAGTGGTCTGTAGAGTGGGGAAGGCGTGTTTCCATTCAGCTTCTATGTTTGTGTTTCATTTTGCCAAACTGCATGGTACCAGCTGTACTTCTTTCACACGCTGTTGCTGTCCTAGCTCCGTAAAAAAAAACCTCACGTGAACTTGGAAGCAAATTGTCTCACTCAGTATGTTGTTATCTCACAGTTTTAGCATGTATACCACTCGCCGTAGTTAAATAACCCTCTTCGTAGTTATAGCACTCTTTGTAGTTTACTACAGTAGAACTACACTCTCTGTAGTTTTATATATTATTGTACTCTATGTAGACTTAACATTGTAGATTAATCACTTATTATTGTGTTGTCATTCATAGTGAATCTTGTGTTTGTTTCTATTATGAGCTGACCTTTGAGTTGTGTGTGTGTTCAGTGCTGTTGTCTCTCAGTGAAGGAATGGCACTCCCCACTGGGCCCATGATTGGTTTATGTTCTGTGTTGACCTCTGACCTCTTGTGAAGTCCATGTGAACTCTGTGATCTGATGTGAAGTGTGAATTAGTGTGTATTAGCTGTCTGTTGACTGTGTTCTACCCTTCCTTGTCCCAGTCAATGTATTCCTGGTCCTGAGCTCAAACTACAGAACATAGATAATCTACGACCAAATTCATATTTGATTATTGTACAGAATAATGGATACCAATTTCAGTTTTTTAGAGCTTCTGCCAATGAAAAAGTCATCACTTCAAAGAAATACCTTTAAGAAATGTTATATATTCAAATGAAAAATGGCGCAGTGGTCTAAGGCACTGCATCTCAGTGCAAGAGGCGTCACTACAGTTCCTGGTTTGAATCCAGGCTGAATTACATCCAGCCGTGATTGGGAGTCCCAATGGGCGGCGCACAATTGTAAATAAGAAATTGTTCTTAACCTACTCATAATAGAATACATTTTTTATGGAAGTTGATGGGAGTCACAGGCGATGGGTTTCTGTCTATACTACTTGTGTCCTCAATGTCTGTAACTAGTGCTTGTTTAGTTTTGTCCCCAGCTCCAGTGTGATTGCTTTAAGCCAGGCTGAGCTGTGGTGTTGTGGTGTCTCCCCTGTCTGACCTGTTACCATGGTGACGTCCCTGTGTTCCTTAGTTCCTGTCCTGTCTCTACTGTACCTAGCACTAGAGACAGGAGTTTTTCCTCCACACATGACCTGACCAGGAAAAACTCCAGGCCCTAGTTCAGGAAAATGTTATCCCTTAATGGGTCAAGGTCAGGGTTAACCTTTGACTCTTGACCTCTCTATGACCTCTATGATGATCCTATCGGTTGTGGTTGCAGGACGAGCTGTCGGACCTTGGCTCAAAGTTTGTCACTCCCATGTCCACCACGGCCTCGGACGTCGCCATGGAAGGGGAGGGGCCAAACAGTAAGAGCATGGAGTTGCTGGCGGCATCGGGGAACAGGTCGATATCAATGGGTATGAAACGTTACTCACGATACCGCAACTAAGTCCTCATGACAAGTATTACAATGGTAGATGACAGAGAGATTTGTCTTTGTAGCCATTCTTGATGATCTAATAGCACATAATTAAGTTTTATTTGATTTGATTCTGTTCTGTATTATATGTGTCCTGTAGGTTTGCCAGAGAACGAAGATAGCTCAGAGGTGCATGACATCATTGAGTCCACCCCTGAACTGGACATGGACCTCAGTGGATACAAAGCATCCAGGTAACCCCTACAAAACCATAACCATATAGAGTCAACTTGGGATAAATCCTCTCTTTCGTTGACAAAATGAGGCTACAATTTAGACCTTGAAATACATTGGGTATTACTCCTGTAGAATCTGCTAAAGCTATTGTAATGTATACTGAGTGTTAGCCAGTGCTAAATGCTAACTGCTAATCCCTCCACTATGCAGCACCCCGGCCAAAGGAGGCATTGGCATTGAGAACATGGCGTTTGACCGCAACACAGACTCCCTGTTTGCGGAGCTGTCGTCTGCAGGCATAGGGGACGTCATCGGAGACGTGGACGAGGGGGCGGACCTGCTGGGTAAGCGAGGGAAGGAACCCTTTCCCATAGCAGCAAAACACCTCCAAGGATGTGTAGCGTTTAGCATTGTAGTATCATTGTTATAACACTGTAGTAACTTCATGGTAATGAAATACAACACCTTTAATGAGCTGTTGCTATTTGCATTTTAGTAATGTTGTAGTAGCAATGTAGTAACGTTAGGATAATGAATTACAACACAAGGATCCGTTTCTATATAAGCTATACTGTAAGAACTAAGTTAAGCCTGACACCTTCAAGGAACAGTATTAATTCTCCTCAGCATTACAGCAACCCTTTTGGAAGATTTATCTATAAAAAAACATGTACGTACAAACTCTGTAACACTGTCAACTACAAAGTTCAATCATTGGATTCATTTAAAAGTGTATCTTTGGAATGTCTCTTGACAGATGAAGTTAAACTAGTTTTGGAATGTCTCTTGACAGATAGAGTTTAACTAGTTTTGGGATGACTTGTGAGTGGCTGAGTGTGTTGTTTACCCAGGTGACCTCCCTATGTTGTTCCTGCTGCTGTGTTCAATGCATGCTAACTCATGAGTTACTATAGTAGCAGGCCACTGAGTTAGACAGTAAACTGAAAAGTCATTCTCTGCTGTTAGCTCCATCAGTGTCTAACCCGCCTCTCTCTCCTCGTTGTGTCCTCTCCTCTGGCTTTTGTCCCTAACCCCAGTGGAGTACTCTGGTGTGTATTATGATCTCAAAACCTCTCCTTCGCTCCTTCTCCTTTGTTATTTCTCCTCCGATGCCTCTCTCTATGCCTTCAGAGAAAAACTCTATTCTAGGGATGGGTAACTGCAGTTGTGTGTGCAGGATTTTGCTCCATCCTAACACACCTGACCTAATTAAACCAAACATGTTCTATATTGGAAAACCATGGCTAGTTTATTAGGCTTTGTGAATCTGGTGTGTTTTAATGCTGGGCTGGAACAAAAGCCTGCCTGTATACACTGTGGCCCTTCAGGACCAGTTGCCCATCCCTGCTCTACATTTGGCCTGCTCTAAATTTTTGTTCTTCATATAACTGCTTTGGTTATACTGATTTCTGTCTAAAATGCACCATAAGCATAAAGAATAACTCATCCTACAGCTTTAATAACACATTTTTTACTTTACAGCTTAAATTGATTTAGTTTGTGTGTTTGTTGTTATAGCTTCTCTAGCTTTCCCAACTGTCTCTCTACCCTATAATTGTAACTCATTCCTTTCCCCATTAGCCTGTTAGGAGTACCCTAGCTCTCATTCCTGCGTTGTGTTTCTCATACATACCTCATGTCTCACTCTCTCCACCTCTCTCTCGTTCTCTTGCTTGACTTGGATTGCATGGTTTTCTCAGACCTTAGCTTGCTTGGTAAGACCTCACCCGCTCGCTCCATCCTACTCTGTTGCGACATGTAATATGTTCTGTCTGTGTGGTGGCTGTTGGGGTTGTCCCTGTTTTGTATTTCTTAGAAATATCTCACTATGAGATATTTAACACCCTGAATATATCTATATGAATATTTAAGTTAGTCAATGTGACTATGCGTTCATCCATTGAAGTAACTGCACCTCCATAAATATTTATTTATTGTGGATAAAGATTTAAAAACATAGTTGATTAAGAACTATGTGATACATAAGAGAATCTATCCAGGCCTTCTATTCATGCTGTTCTATATACTCCAGTTGTATGAACACAAACCAGAAAACTAGGTCATTTCCCCCCTCGCTGGTGTTGATCCTTGTTTACAGGTATGGGTCGTGAGGTTGAGAACCTGATCACGGAGAACACACAACTAATGGAGACAAAGTAAGAAAAACACACTGGGATTGCTGTAGTTTTAGATTTATTTGACGTTTATACTGAACAAAAATATAAACGCAACATGCAACAATTTCAAGGATTTGACTGAGTTACAGTTTACTGAGTTACAGAGTTCCATAAATTCGTTAGGCCCTACTCTATGGATTTCACATGACTGGGAATACAGAAATGCATCAGTTGGTCACAGATACCTTAAAAAAAAAGGTATGGGCATGGATCAGAAAACCAGTCAGTATCTGGTGTGACCACCATTGGCATCATGCAGCGTGACACATCTCCTTCGCATAGAGCTGATCAGGCTGTTGATTGTGGCCTGTGGAATGTTGTCCCACTCCTCTTCAATGGTTGTGCGAAGTTTCTGGATATTGGCAGGAACTGGAACACGCTGTCCTACACGTCGATCTAGAGCATCCCAAACATGCTCAAGGGGTGACATGTCTGGTGAGTATGCAGGCCATGGAAGAACTGGGACATTTTCAGCTTCCAGGAATTGTGTACAGATCCTTGCGTCATGGGGCCGTGCATTATCATGCTGAAACATGAGGTGATGGCGGCAGATGAATGGCATGACAATGGGCCTCAATATCTCATCGCGTTATCTGCCCATACCATAACCCCACCGCCACCATGGACCATTCTGTTCACAATGTTGACATCAGCAAACCGCTCGCCCACGTGATGCCATACACATGGTCTGCGGTTGTGAGGCCAGTTGGCTGTACTGCAAAATTC
Organism: Hucho hucho; assembly: GCA_003317085.1. Lineage (NCBI taxonomy): Eukaryota > Metazoa > Chordata > Actinopteri > Salmoniformes > Salmonidae > Hucho > Hucho hucho. The sequence goes on along the minus strand of QNTS01002516.1, from coordinate 29,954 downwards.
TCTAAAACGATGTTGGAGGTGGCTTATGGTAGAGAAATTAACATAAAATTATCTGGCAACAGCTCTGGTGGACATTACTGCAGTCAGCGTGGCAATTGCACGCTCCCTCAATTTGAGACATCTGTGACATTGTGTTGTGTGACAAAAAATGACACTTTAGAGTGGCCTTTTATTGTCCCCACCACAAGGTGCACCTGTGTAATGATCATGCTGTGTAATCAGCTTATTGAAATGCCACACCTGTCGGGTGGATGGATAATCTTGGCAAAGGAGAAATGCTCACTAACAGGGATGTAAACAAATTTATGCACAACATTTGAGAGAAAGAAGCTTTTTGTTTCTGGGATCTTTTATTTCAGCTCATGAAACATGGGACCTAAACTTTACATGTTGCATTTATATTTTTGTTTAATGTATACCCCCCCAAAGTTATTCAAATGTTATCAGTCTTTTAAACTGGTCTAAAGTCTATTCCATATTTGTAGATCCCACTATACCGGACTATATACTGGAAGCACAACATAACACAAACATTTTGCATGCAGTGTTGTACGGTGTCGCATTCATTCCTTTCCCCCCTTGTTTCCTGTAGGAACGCTCTGAATGTGGTGAAGAATGACCTGATAGCGCGGGTGGATGAGCTGTCGTGTGAGAAGGAAGTGTTGCAGGGGGAACTAGACGCCGTGACACAGACCAGGAAAAACCTGGAGGAGAAGAACAGAGAGCTGGAGGAGGAGCTCAAGAAGTGGGTCAATAACAACAACACACGATAACACCCTACACACAACAGATCATGTAAGGTCTACACCTGTTGTATTTGGCGCATGAGACAAATCAGATTTGATTTGATTTGACAACAGCAACACAACATATTAATATGGCCACCCAATTCTAAGACTGTTTTTAGGGAAATCCCCAAGAGTAAACTGTCAACATGAACACATGGCATAACATATTGTTGATGAACCTGATTGAACCAATTCGTCTGTTTTTCCAGAGTGCGTGTGGAGATGGAGGAGGTGAAAGGGAAGCCAAACGAGGAAGAGGATGTGAGTGCCTCTTACCATATGTATAACACTGTCCTGTATAATATGACTGTACCTCTTCATGTCCTATAGTGGTGCCCCTTTCTATATTGTAATCACTGTTAAATGTATATTTTTTCATATTGCTGCAAAATGTACCTTCCTTAAAATTTAGTGTGTTACTGTGATTGGTGCGTTGTATGTCTGACCAATAAAAAACACCCTCTCTCTCTGGTGTTCCAGAGTGACGTTCCTACAGCCCAGAGGAAGAGGTTCACCAGGGTAGAGATGGCTAGAGTCCTCATGGAGAGGAACCAGTACAAGGAGAGACTGATGGAATTACAGGAGGCTGTTAGGTGGACAGAGATGATCAGGTGAGGAGAGAGTAGGATTGAAGGGAATAGAATAGAGCCAGTATACAATGCAATCCCTCAGCTAGCCATGTATCTTTTAAACAATATGGACAATTAAACAATTTGGTCAATTATGTCTCCACATTTTCAATTAAACAAGGATTTTCCTCTTAATCTTAATCCTAGACTTGAAACTAGGCCACTGCCATACACTTGAGTCAGTGGCGGTCGGTGCCATTTAAGATGAGGGAGGATGTTTTTTTTTTATGACATTGGCCTTATTTCTATTACAGCATATTGGATAAATGTCATTCACATTTCCCATTTTGTTCCGCTTGCTTCCGTTTAAGATTTGTTTTTCAACAGAATCGGCAGAATGAATACACCCCTGATCACCCGCAAACACAGTTCACTTTCATAGAAGCCACATACAAACAGCATGATCACTTTGCTTGTTGTATGATTCCTTCTCGCATCCACGCTCTCTCCTCTTCTCACCTTTTCCCTTCGCTTGTGGACTTCATTGCTCAACACAACAGCTGTCTGTGACCAGGCAAAAATAATCGCTAACCACTACACCAAGCCTGCATTGTTGTCACAATGTTAGCTAATGTCATAGTCAACATATCTACTAGAACTAATGTGTTAGTAAACCTGCTACAATCATGCAGTACAGTGTACAGTCAGTAAGCAGTTTAGCAGTTACACTGGTGAGCCCCGTGGCAATACATTTATAAAACCAAAATCTTACCTTGACATGGAAGACTTCCAGTGTTGGATAGCCATAGCCAGCTAGCTAACGAGAGAGAGAGCGAGAGGCTCAAAATATATATATATTTTTTTTTTCTAGAATCAGATACCTATATGAAGGAATAGGCAAAGGACTATGGATACAAAATATGAATCCTTTTCCCAGTTGTTTCCATGGCCTCTGCTATAGTAATATGCTGCAGTTGCTTAACTGGTTCCCAGAGTGATGTCAAAGTCCATTGTTTCAGAACACCAAACGTCCAGAATGTTCAAAAGTAAATAAACATTTTTGGAGATCAAATGTTAATAAATAATACTATGTTGCCTAGTGAAGGGTTTCCTTCTCCACAACCCCTTGTTTCATATACACTCTTTAAGCTCCACTCTGAGACTTCACTGAAATCATCCTTCTACTCTATCCTTGGTCTACCAATTTAAATGAATAAGTTGAAGGGATAGTTCTGAGAAATTACATAGCTATCTAAATATCTCTTTATATAGAAGGCATTTTATGGACAAGGAGTGACTGCAATCAACACTTTGGTTTTGTTAAACTAACCAATGCCGTAAGTAATTCTGCTGAACTGTTCCTTTAACATGATGCCATGTTGTGTTGTCTTAACAGAGCCTCCAGAGAAAACCCTTCCCTTACTGAGAAGAAGAAATCCAGCATCTGGCAATTGTAAGCAGTCTCAAATAATCTTTCCTTCAATGACTACCTGTACGAAATAACTCATGAATTATATACGTTTCTGATATGATGTATCCAACACTATCAACATGATATCATATGCTAACATTCTGGAAATTCCATCCCTGTTTTCTTTCTTTTTGGATGTGCTATTAAATGTTCAGTCTTAGGTAAATGTTTAAAAAATCATAGCCATCCCTCTCTTGTCCCTTGGTACAGTAACTACAGTCTAGCCATGGGTTTAAATACTATTTCAAATCCTTTCAAATACTTTAGCTTTGCTTGCTTGAGCTTGCCTATTGCAACGGAACCAATAGAACATTCCCAACTGCACATATCCCGCCCACCTGGCAGTCCATGCAGGCTAAAGCAAACGTTCAAAGTATTTGAACGATTTTAAATAGTATTTGAACCCAGGTCTGCAACAGTCCCCTGAACAATAGACATATCCTGGATGTGTACTACTCTCTTCATGTTTTCCATCCAATCCACAAACAAATCAGTCCAATGTGATTCTCTTGCCCTCTCTCCCGCCTGCCTCTGTTGCCTTATGTTGTCCTGCTAGTCTGCTTAAAGACTGCTGAGAGGGAGAGGTCTATGTCAGCTGATCTCCTTCATGTCCTCTCAGAAGCTGTATTTGTTTAGAGGACAATTTATGGACAAGTGCTTCATTTTGCAATAGGCCTATAACCTGCTGTAATGCAGAGATTTAAATATGTCCAGCTCTTTATTAATGTGCACTCTTGCCAGATCTACTGTCCATTACAGTATGATGTGTAGACATATGAAGAAAATAATGAAACATATAATTGCATGCTTCTTTTGATCAACTGACAGAGGTGTCCTCCTTCATCCCTGTGAGTTTTACTGTGACTAACTGTCTGGTCTTAACATGGGCCTCTCCTCTTACTGTGCTGTGGAGCTCATTGGAATCACATGTTATGCAGTCTATTGAAATCTATCTGCTTGATTATCATCTTTCCTACACTATCAGATTACTATCTGCTATTAACATTCAGATAACATATGCCAAAACGTATATACAAACACAGAAATACACATGTGTAGGTGTCATAATGTACAGTACTAGTGTACTGTATGTAGGCTTATAATACTGTATATAAATATGTATGACTCCCGTTCAGTTAAGGGGCCACGAGTGGTATTGTGATGGGTGGGCCTTGGCTCTGTTAATCAACGTTCCCAAATCCCCAGCATGCTTCACTTCACTATAATTGAGGTGATGGTAGTGGTGGTGGGTGACTATTTACTGTTGGTTGGTGGTTGACCCCCGGCCTTGCTCCTCTCTATACAACCCCCCCCCCCTTCGCATCCCTATGGTTTCTCTCTCCCCCCCCCCGTAGTTTCAGCCGCCTCTTTAGCCCCTCCTCCTCCAGCACGGCAGTGATGAAGAAGGCGGAGTCCCTGGGGAGGGAGGTGAAGTACATGCCCCCTGCCGGAGGGGGAATGAAGAAGAGGAGCAGCACCTTCTCCCAGTTCCCCACCGAGAAGTCCAAGGCCTTCGACTTCCTCAACGAGGAGTGAGTAGTGACACAGCACTCATTCTGTCATGTGTTAGTACTGTTGTAGCTCTCCTTATTCCTCTCTTGACCTCTGCATGATGAGCCATGGGCATTCACTCCATGAATTACACAGCACTTATAATATAATCATGGATATGTGGGTCAACTGCTTATATGGTTAGAACTGTTCATGACCTGTTCTATTTTATAACTGTTCATAACCTGTTCTATTTTATAACTGTTCATAACCTGTTCTGTTTTAGAACTGTTCATAACCTGTTCTATTTTACAACTGTTCATAACCATGCTACACAAACGTTCTTATACTCCTAGGGCTTGTTTCTCATGACCCATATTGGGCATATTTCTGGACCTCAAAGCCTTTTCGTTGGAGAATCTCATTTGACAGTGCTTTCTAGTCCAGGATTCAGCAAACCAGCCCATAATGTAATTTTTTGTAATGTAATTCCCTTTTTGTCTTGTCTCCCTATCAGAATGGACCCGTGCGCCTCTCCGTCCCGTAGGGAGCAAAAAAGGGCCCAGTACAGACAGGTCAAAGCCCACATGCAGAAGGAGGATGGACAGGTACAGGCCCACGGATGGAGTCTACCCAGCAAATCTAAGGTAGGAGGGGAGGGGAGGGGAGGGGAGGGGAGGGAGGGAGAGAGTTCACAATAATAACCTTATCCAAGTTTTTATTGTTTATATGACATCTTCTGTGTCCTTTCAGGTAGTGAACGGGGGCCCAACAGAGAACAAAGAGAAGAATCTACCTGTGCCAGTCTACCTGAGGCCTCTGGACCAGAAAGATGCTTCTATGAAGGTGAGCACAGCACACACTTGGATTAAGTTAACTTAATTTTGATCTGTGAAAACATATATTACTTTTGTGCGCAATGCAACATTTGAATACCAAGTTGGCATACACAAGTATAATACATGTTTTGCAATGGAGGCTGCTGAGTGGAGGACAGCTCATAATAATAGCTGGAACGAAGCGAATGGAATGGCATCAAACACATGGAAACTATGTGTTTGATGTTGTTGATACCTTTCCACTCATTCCGCTCCAGCCATTACCACGTGCCCGTCCTCCCTAATGAAGGTGCTACTAACCTCCTGTGGTGTATTGAGCTTTTTAAAATGCAATTTATATACATTTTACGTTGTTTGATTGATTGATATGTCTGCAGCTGTGGTGTGCTGCGGGTGTGAACCTGTCAGGAGGGAAGATCAGAGAGGGAGGGTCCATGTTGGAAGGGCAGAGCAGGAAGGGCTCTGTGACCAGCCTGGACCAATTAGAGACAGAGAACAAGGTAAGGGGGAGGGGTTTTGAGCATGATAGGCAAGGGGGGTGTACCTGTACCTCAAGCACCGTGACAGAAGGAGGGTGTCTCATCAGGATCACAGGACAGTATATGGATACTTCTGACTGTTTTTGAGAGCTTGTATATCAGTCAACAAAAGTACTGTATGCTGGAACTTTATACAGTATAAGTGTGTTTAAAACAGCTTATTACTGTTTTTGAGATATTGTACTCTAAATGATATGAGAAAGAAGACTGGATAGTAATACATACAGACACAAGTTAAAGCTCTCATATTTACAAGCACTGGCCTCAAGCCATCATGACAGGGCTCAGTCAAGTCAACATTGTTAGCCCTTACACACACTAGTCCTGGTATAATGGAGCCCTTGCTCATGATCAGTCTGTCCTGTCCTTGCTCCAGGAGCAGGAGAAAGGTGACCAGGAGAAGGAGAAGGAGCTGCGTCTGCAGGATGAGATGTCCTGCAGGGTGTGGATCTGTACCAGTACCCACTCCTCTACTAAAGTCATGGTGCTGGAGGCCAACCAGCCCTCCGACCTGCTGGACAGCTTCTATGCCTGCAACTCACACGTCCTCTGCATCGCCAGCATACCAGGTGTGTGTGTCATGTTTGTGTGTAGTGTGTGTGTATGTTTGTGTACAGTTTATGAGGAATTTACAGTATTAAGATAGTACGTATGTTTCAAGATGGGTCTGTGTATGTCAGTGTTGGCTGGTGTTACTTTCAATCAGTTGAAGGGGTCATTGTAATGTCTGGAATGGAATGAATAAAACAATAGTGTGTGTGTGTGCTCGCTTCTGTGTGTTTTCACATGTCTGTTTTTCAGGTGTGTTGGAGACAGACTACCCTGCAGGGGAGGAGCTACCTGTACCCCAGGACCAGGAGTCTGGGCCAGTTGATGGTGTGTCGTTGACAGGCAGCGTGGCCAGTCTGGGCTCCACGGGCAGCGACGGCGCCTTGGCAACGGAAGGGACCACTGCCGTCCTCCAGATGGCCGGGGCAGGGCTCAATGACCTCCCGGCCCAGCACAGCTCAGGTAACACAGACACAGGAACTGGCCGCGGTTCAGGACATTATAGCAGTGGTCACCTCCATCACTAGTCCTGGAGAGTTACGGGGTTTGCAGGCATTTGTTCCTGCCCATAACTATACCATTTGATTCAACCAGGAGTAGTTGAATGAGGGGTTTTAGTGTTGGCATTATCACACTTTCACACACATTAAAACTGGGGTATGCCCTGGGTTCCACCCTCAATCATCCTTTTATATCTAATGCATACTTACTGTATATTTTCTCTCTACATATTCCCCCTACCTCCACCCAACAGTGGATCTGTCCAGAGAGCCCAGTCCTGCAGAGGATGGGGTCCCCACAGCGGAAGAGGCCACAGAGGCTACAGAGGAGGGGGTGGAGAGCCAGGGGCTGGTCGTCAGTCAGCCAGGGATCTACACAGAACACGTGTTCACAGACCCTCTGGGAGCCGGCCACCACGAGTCCTCCACTGCAGTCACACAGAGGTGAGACCGTCTGACCTGGTACTATTTAGTAGTGACCTGACCAGGGAAAACTCTGGTCCCTTGTTTAAGGCACTGGGTTACATACATGAGTAATTAAGAATGTATGATTTTCTTAATGTGTGTTTGATACACACCAGCCCTGTTCTTTCTATCTGTCTCCCAGGCACCAGGAGGGGGTGGGCGAGGCATCTCTTCCCGACGACATTCTCCCTGCTGGGGAGGACATCCAGAGGATGAGCAGCGCCCTGCCCACCATGTGGCTGGGGGCCCAGAACGGATGGTGAGGACAAGGGAGTGGTCACCAGGGGCCACTAGGGCCACACAGAAATAAACAAGTATCTTGGCCATGTTCTGTTATAATCTCCACCCGGCACAGCCAGAAGAGGACTGGCTACCCCTCATAGCCTGATTCATCTCTAGGTTTCTTCCTAGGTTCTGGCCTTTCTAGGGAGTTTTTCCTAGCCACCGTGCTTCTACCTCTGCATTGCTTGCTGTTTGGGGTTTTAGGCTGGGTTTCTGTACAGCACTTTGTGACATCAGCTGATGTAAGAAGGGCTTCATAAATACATTTGATTGATTGATGAGTATGGAATATACAGTAGAATCTCTTTGGTCAAGAAAAGAAAAACGCATTATACATTTTTTGTAATTTCTCGGATAATCTTTACTTTTGTTTATGCATCCTGATCCGTATAATTATCTGTAGAAAATCATCCCCATTTATTTGAGGATTGTGTTTTTTTATCTTTGTCTCCTCCCTCTCTAGTTTGTATGTGCACTCGTCCGTGGCTCGGTGGAGGAAGTGTCTCCACGCCATCAAGCTAAAGGACTCCATCCTCAACATAGTGTGAGTACTCTGAGGACTCCGCTCGTACTCAAGGTCATTTATATACAATGCCAGTCAAAAGTTTGGACACACCTACTCATTCAAGGGTTTTTCTTTATTTTTACTATTTTCTACATTGTAGAATAATAGTGAAGACATCAAAACTATGAAATAACACATATGGAATCATGTAGTAACCAGAAAAAGTGATATCTCACCAGACATGTCTATGTGTGCTCTCTGTCTGCAGGCATGTGAGAGGAAGAGTCCTGGTTGCCTTGGCGGATGGCACGTTGGCTATATTCCACAGAGGCCTGGGTAAGGATGCATTGATTCAAGCCATATTGTGATGCAGGTTAGCATTTTTGTAAAGAATCTTCTAGCTGGCCCAGCCACAAAGTAATACAATATTATTTTAAACCTAACCATAACCTTAACCACACTAACTCTAATGCCTAACTATAACCTTAACCACACTAACTCTAATGCCTAACTATAACCTTAACCACACTAACTCTAATGCCTAACCATAACCTTAACCACACTAACCCTAATGCCTAACCATAACCTTAACCACACTAAGTCTAATGCCTAACTATAACCTTAACCACACTAACTCTAATGCCTAACTATAACCTTAACCACACTAACTCTAATGCCTAACTATAACCTTAACCACACTAACTCTAATGCCTAACCATAACCTTAACCACACTAACTCTAATGCCTAACTATAACCTTAAATTAAGACCCCAAAACAAATTTGTGTTTATATGCATTTTTACAATATAGACAATTTTGACTTTGCAGCTGGCCTATCTAGCGGAAATCGCTCAGTTCTGCCTCCAGGACCAGACTCTAATAAACGTCAACCTGCTATTGTGATGCTCCCTCGAGTAAAACAGCTTGGCAGCCATTTTGTGTCACAAGCATATCGTTCCTCACCGCTGTGTGTTTCTCCCTATGCAGATGGACAGTGGGATCTGACCAACTACCACCTACTAGACCTGGGCCGGCCACACCACTCTATCCGCTGTATGACGGTGGTGCATGACAAGGTGTGGTGTGGCTACAGGAACAAGATCTATGTCATCCAACCCAAGGCCATGAGGATAGAGGTACATCAGCTGACATGGTTTATACTGGAAACCTTCTGATGGTAGAAGGGGGGACAGTGTCAAGCGATTTGTGTTTCGGAAAAGTACTAGATAAATGTGAATCCTTATGACTTTCCCCACAGCCGTTAAAGTCTTTTCCAAAATTCCCAAATTCATCCATGAAATTGATAAAGCCCCTTTGGTGACTTATTCCACATAGGTTAGAATAACTCCAGCCCACTTTGTCCTTTGAGATGGCAGTGTCTTATGTTTCTTGTGATCTAACATTTGTGTATTCTCCCAAATGTACAACTACAATCAAATAGAATATACACTGTATATCGGCCCATGATGTCTGTGCAATATCTAATAGTGATATAGTGTGGTTTAACATGGTTATAATGCTAACTTATCTATTTCCTCCTGTGTAGAAGTTCTTTGACGCCCACCCCCGGAAGGAGAGTCAGGTGCGCCAGCTGGCCTGGGTGGGAGATGGGATCTGGGTATCCATCCGCCTGGACTCCACCCTCAGACTGTTCCACGCCCACACCTACCAGCACCTCCAGGACGTCGACATAGAGCCCTACGTCTCCAAGATGCTGGGTACTGTACATTGACTCACTGTTAAAATCAATACAGCTTTATTGGCATGAGGTATTGACATTGACAAAGCAGAGGAGTTTTAGGATGATGGATGAAAAATAACTTTATTTCAATAGAATGCATGGGGAATACATGAATGATTGTGCTTAGGGCTGTTGCGGTTACCGTATTACCACCACACCGGCATCATGAGTCATGACCGCAGTCAAATTCCACATGACCGTTGATTCACGGTAATCTCCTCTTATGCACTCTGGACATGCGTTGGTACTGTAGGACCCAACTCACTAACGACCGTCAGGTCGCTAATGGTCCAGTACTCAGGGCTCTATTGTCCCTCTAACCACTCTGACATCAATGCAAATTAAATCACACGAAAATCACATCAAACACTTATCATCAAAACAGTACTATGCTTGCATTTCTTGTCTTGCCCATTCACCCTCTGAATGTCACACACACACAATCCATGTCTCAATTGCCTCAAGGCTTAAAAATCCTTCTTTAAACTGTCTCTTCCACATCTACACATCTACACTGATTGTAAGTGGATTTAACATGTGACATGAATAATGGATCATAGATTTCACCTGGATTCACCTGGTCAGTCTGTCATGAGAAGTGTTTTGTACACTCAGTGTACATTACCCTGTTACACTGTCAATTTAGCATGAGTTTAACTAGTGTTATGACCCTGTCCTCTCTTCTCTCCCCGTCTCTAGGTACGGGTAAACTGGGCTTCTCCTTTGTCAGGATCACAGCCCTCATGATATCCTGTAGCCGTCTGTGGGTCGGAACAGGAAATGGTGTCATCATCTCCATCCCGCTGTCAGAAGGTAAGCCCATACGAGCTACATCTCAGTCATCTAAGATGGCCTCCTCTCCTCACCTTCCCTCTTTCATTGTTCCTTGCCCCTTGAAAATGTTCACGTCCCTCAAAAGACCAAGTTTTATAACAACGTAACGATCAACAAATATTTTTCAAGCCACTGTATAAAGTTGTTGGATGGTGAAAAGGTGTATCTACTTTAACTTGCCACATTAATTCACACAGGCTGACGTTTATTAAGTGATTTCCACTTGATGGGCCAGCTGCAAAGTCAAAATTGGCTATATTGTAAAAAGTCATGAAAACAGAAATGAGCTTTTTGGTATTAATTTAAGGTTAGGCAGAAGGTTAGCAGTGTGGTTACAGTTAGGGTTAAATGTCTGTGGCTGTGCCAGCTAGTGGATACCCTGCTGAGCTGCCTCAGTACATGAGTCATCCCAATAAACACCAACCTGCTTAATTAACACTCATACAGTGAATGAAACAGCTCCAATTAGCTGTCTGTAAAGGAGAGAGTGGGTATTCATAGACTCTACTCCTCCGCTGCCCCATATATCCCTCCTCCTCTCCTCCCTCTTTCACTGAAGCTATAGGTCCTCCTCAGCATGGAGTCTTACTGAGGGGCCTCAGGGGTGAGTCTCCATCACACAGCAAGCTTAACCAGACTTCTCTCTTTCTTTACTACTCTGTTTCTCTCCCTCTGTCCCTCTCTCATCTTGTCTTTTCCAAGACTCCTGCTCTTTCTCTCCTCCTTGACTCTTTCCTGCTGTCTTGCCCTTTCTAGCTCTAGTGCTTCTATTCCTAGTCAGTTCCAAATAGCTGCATCTTCTCTTTTCCTCTCTACCCTTCTCTCTCTCTATCCTCCTCTCCATGTATTTGGCGCTGGTTTGTGCTCTTTGGTCAGTTCTGGTCTCTCCCTGCCTGTTGTTTCTGATCCTAGTAGTGGGTCTCTGGTCTCCCTGCCTGTTGTTTCTGATCCTAGTAGTGGGTCTCTGATCTCTCCCTGAATGTTGTTTCTGATCCTAGTAGTGGGTCTCTGGTCTCCCTGCCTGTTGTTTCTGATCCTAGTAGTGGGTCTCTGATCTCTCCCTGAATGTTGTTTCTGATCCTAGTAGTGGGTCTCTGATCTCTCCCTGCCTGTTGTTTCTGATCCTAGTAGTGGGTCTCTGGTCTCTCCCTGAATGTTGTTTCTGATCCTAATAGTTTATCTCTGGTCTCTCCTTAACCTGTGTTCCTGTCTAACAGTCTCCTGTACTCTAGTGCACAACAACAGTCTCTCTATGCAGCTAGACAAACACACAGACCCAACTGACTGCTTCATTTTCTGTGCAGGGCAATCACAGTCATTGTCACTCTGTTGACGACCCATAACATGTATTTTTGTTTTAACTTGTCTGTATTGTTGTAGCTAAATGTTTCACTCCATTCATTAATTTTCTTAATGACATGTTTACAGCGTGACTTTGGCTTTGGGTCTACTGTGTGTGTTTTCAGGATGGCCTTGTAGTTACTGACTGACATTTCACTATCTACAACATCCTTTCCATGAATCTCTCTCTCTCTCTCTCTCTCTCTCTCTCTCTCTCCTATTTTCAGTCTTCTTCCCATCTTCACAATCACTCTTTTCTTTCTGTCTGAGTCACGTTTCACCCCCTTGTTCCATATGACACATGCTGTAATCTGTCTGTTCACTCCAGGCAAGAGCTGGGCTGTGATGTCATCATAGTGCACCCATGGCCTTGTGGTATATTTATGCAATAAGGCCTGAGGAGGTGTGGTATATGGACAATATACCACGGCTAAGGGCTGTTCTTAGGCACGTGGTATATTGGCCATATACCATAAACACCCGAGGTGCCTTATTGCTATTATAAACTGGTTACCAACATAATTAGAGCAGTACACATTTTTTTTTGTCATACTCGTGGTATACGATCTGATATACCATGGCTGTCAGTCAATCAGCATTCAGGGCTCGACCATCCAGTTTATAATGGAGGCTTTGCAGTGTGCCGCTTGCTATGGATGGATAACAAGCTAAATGGATTCACTTCGCAAAACATTACAGTTAAGATATTCTTAAGTTAAGGCCAGGAGGTTTTGTTTTTAACTCTATAGTTGTCTTGTTGTGACGTTGTAGCCAACAAGACAGCGGGTGCAGTGCCAAATCGCCCTGGCGGTGCCGTGCGAGTGTTCAGTGAGGAGGGCACGGAGAGCACTTTGCCAGGCAGCTTTGTGCCCTACTGTTCCATGGCACAGGCACAGCTGTGTTTCCACGGACACAGAGATGCAGTCAAGTTCTTTGCAGCCGTCCCAGGTACGCAGCAAGGGGTAGTGATCATTAGGGTGTGCAACGAGAAACATTTTGCAACAGAAAATTTCAATGATTGTGCGCAGGCAGTCCCTACCTGTTTCATTATTTCTTCCTGAACTTGACCGAGGAAGTACTCAATACTTAACTTCCTGTTCCAGGTCAGGTGATCCCGCCCCCCGGACCCGGAGGGGATTCTTGGTCGGATGACCCCGCCTCTGAGTCATCTGACACGGCGACCTCTGAACCTGCCAAAACCTTCCTGGTCATGAGTGGAGGAGAAGGCTACATCGACTTCAGAATGGGTGAGTAGAGTTGGCGTGAGTGTGAGTGTGAGTGAGTGTGAGTGTGAGTGTGAGTGTGAGTGTGAGTGTGTGTGTGTGTGTGTGTGTGTGTGTGTGTGTGTGTGTGTGTGTGTGTGTGTGTGTGTGTGGGTATGACATTATATGACGTATCTCTCCTCAACAGGTGATGATGTAGGAGAGGTGGATGGCATCCTATCGGAGCCCACCATGAAGCAGGCCACCCCCGCCAAACCAGAACGCAGCCACATCATCGTCTGGCAAGTCACTTCCTGCCAGGAGTGAGCCAATCACAGACTGCCACATCACTACTGGGTCGCACAACCCCATCCCCCCCGCATGCCCCTCCCTTAGGTTTTAAGTTGTTATTATTGATATTATTATTACTACTGTGGATGACTACATTGTTGTTAAGGATTCTTTTAGTGTCTGTTTTAAATGTATCCATGAATTTGGTTCCCTAATATTTGCCAGGCAAGGTTAAAGTGAAGTAGTGAAGTCAACTCCTGATAAGTGCACATGGGATAGATAAGTGCACTCTTTTTAAGTGCACTGCACTTCACCGGGCCCTTTTCAAACCGTTGTTTTCACTTGCTCCAGATATCTGCAGCACATTCTAGAAGTCGACTGTGGTATAAATGCAGCTCAGTGTTTTAAAGTAACTGTCCAGTGACAATCTCACTTTTAGAAGTTTGTATTCTGTTAACTGATACCCAAATAATGTTATTGACACGTCAAAACCCCCACCTCAAACTTGTATCTCAAACAGACCGTTTCAAAAATGCTTGCTATTTCCTCATAAAGGATGAAGTCATCCCCCTGAGGAGGATGAGCTGGCCAATCAGCGGTCTACTCACATAAATATTTTTCATGACCTGTATATGCCCACACTATTCTGTTGTTGGGGTACGCCCACGCTATTCTGTTGTTGGGGTACGCCCACGC